>JBDJHY010179511.1:0-12121 GCA_039654485.1 Withania somnifera
ATGTCAGATGACTCTTCCAAGGGCTTCCTCGAGAAGTCTTAACACTAAGTGCGCCCTCCTATGGGTTGAACTGTAGCCCAACCTGAACCTATACCTTTTTAATGTGTATCCCACTAGGTTATACATCTCTACCCGCCTATACACTCCCTCTGTCTCTGACTGGAGGCATATTTGCTCTAGCTTGAGCATGATAGCTAAAAATAATTCATTTGATAGGTTTTGATCTTACAAAAGTTGGTTCTCTTAAACTCTTTTAATAATATTTCCTTCAAATCCTCTAAGTCTTTCTCAAAATCTTTTGAAGTGTTGAAGATATGCCAAACATAGAAGGAATCAACTCAAAATCCTTTTATAGATGCTTAAAATAGGGTGAAATCCTAAAAAATACCCTTAATGGAAAATATTTTAAAACTTTCGGGTTGGTTTCCATGATCCACTCCATAAAACGTGGAGAGAGTTATGAAACTCAGCCCTTAACCGGTGCGGGGAACCATTCTTCACAGGTGGCTTCATGGTCTGTGGAACCCTTCCATGGGCCATAGAAGCCCTCGCTAAACCCATCTAGAACACCAAACAGTAAAAGACAAATCCATAATTGGTTTGACGACTCGTAGACCACTTCCACAGGCCATGGACAACAAACAACAACATCAATAACACTTAAAAATCTCTAACTCCAAATGTACCCTCTGGATTCACTCAGAACTCTGCGTAATAAAATCACATATTCATACATACTAAAATTGATATTCCAGAGTATACAGGACTAAGAAAATTCTGATCACAAAAATAAATTATTTCACACTTTAAAGCTCAAAAACATACCCAAAATCCTTCCTGTTCCCAAACCAATATCGAACCCAGAGTTAGTTTATTATGATGCAACTATGAAAAATAAAAGATGGTCAAAATATGTAGGAAACAGAAAAATGACACTTGAAGGTCATTACAGTTCAAGATTCTGAAAATATTTTGTTTTTCTTAAATTTTAGCTATAGTGCATGCTCGACTCCTGTTTTAGTTATGGTTCTATATTTTTAATTTTTATGATTTATATGTGGAAGGTATTGTTTGTAGGATGCAATAGTTTTCCAAAATGGTTAACAATAATAGTAGTTTTTATTTTGGTTAAGCTCTTAATCAAATTCTTAAAAATTTCTCTAGATAATAAGCTTCTTCCCTTTAATTCTACTTATCATGTCTCGAAATTTGAATATCTTGTGATTTATTTAGTTTTTGTATGAAAACGTCTTCTTTATTAAACAACTTACATTAGGCCCCCTGTTATTAGTCTGTTACTAAAATTTAATGTTCCAAGTGTATGGTTTCCCCATTCTTAATTTTTATTGAATAAGTTAATATGCAAAAAAATGAGTTTGCCTCTCCTTCAATTTTTCCTGTATTCTGTACTATCTTTGAAGATCTTAGTTTAGCATAGTGTACTTTGAGCTAGCAAGATACTACCATCTTGTTGCCTTAACATAAGAATAGATTGTGCTTTATTCTTTACTGGTTGTGACATAAAATTTATCAAGTTCATTTTTTAGCAAATAAAAGTGCACTCATTATTTTGAAATCATTTTAAGATATCTACGATATAAATACTTGTGTTTTGATAGTATGCAAACTTTTCACATTGATTTTTCTAAGAATGATATATTAGAATATTGTGATCTAAACACTATGTGTCATCGTGATGATTTTCTCATTTTTGTTTATTGGAACTGAATATTCTCTGTCTAATGTTATTTCACTTTCCTATTTCACATGGCTTGATAAAGTCGCGAAGAGTGTCGAATAAGTGGCATGCCTTGAGTCTGCACTCTGGACAATACAAGGCATCCAAGACCACTAAATGGCTTGGAAGTACCCCTGGATATGCATAAGAAAGTCAAGATATAATTTCTGGCGGAAGTAAGTAAGAGTAAATAGGGTAAATCAATCGATAAAACTAAAAACTAGATAGAGTCTACAAAGTCTTAAATCCATACTAAATAACATATGGGAGCTTCCAGGAAAAAACCCCTAGCTAACTAAGTGAAATACTAAAAACTGAGATAAACTAGTACTCCTAATTTGAATAATCTTAGTCCACAAATCATGAGAACTCACCACAAGCTAGTTGGAGATGTAAAGTTTGGTCAAACTTAAGCATACCAGTGGCTCTATGGACCTACATGATAAGAGCATACAGGCAAAATATGCATCACTACATGGATTGTGATGAATATGTAGGGGTGAAAAAAGTAATAGCTGGTTTGAGACCAAATATATATGTATACATGCACAAATATAGACATGTAACTAAACTGAGTCAAAATAAAGCTAAAATAGTATAAATATGTTAAAGAAAGTTTGAAAATGTAATTAACTCACATATCATAGATTTTAAATGATAAGTGAATATTAGCCTTGAAATAAATAAACTAGTAAATACTTGATTTATGTGAATTGGGGACTAACTGGTAGATAACACTGTTGGGAGCCTCTATAACCAGCATAACTCCAGGTGAGCAACCCAATGATAGAAGGTCACTCTATACCTTGCTAGGGTGTAGAGATCAATAAATCCTAGTAGATCCATTAAGTCTGAGCTGGTACCTCAGCACTGCTAGGCAAACATAAACCTATGGTGGCCTACAGTTTTGGGATTTAAATATCACCCTAAACTGGAAGGGAATAACTCTCACCTTTCGGTAATAATACTACTCCCAAGACTAGAATCTGAATGACTTCTCCTAAAAAGATCAATGAGACCTATTTTAGTACTCAACTAACCTTGTTCTGACTGTCTAAAAAGTTGTTTCCATTTAGACATTATTTCTATCCCACGGTGTAGCAGTTCTTCCATACCAACTTAGTTGCGTAGTGCTGCTATTGTCATAACAACCGGTACACCTTATTTTGTTTCCAATTTATGAACTCTTGTTTGAGCCTTTTCACAAGGAAAATTCTAGGTAAGTTAAACACTTGGTTTTATCTAAACAAGACTTAACCCTTACTTAAGTCTAAATCAATGTAATTGACTATGAAAACATCAAATTTGTAAGCTCTTGATCTATCTTGAGACATATATCAAAACCCTCAATTTATGGGCTATTGCATGAAATTCATAAAAAATAATTTTTTATCATAAATAATATATAAATCATAATAAAGATGATATATATTAGGGGAACTGAATTAAACAAAATTATCAACTTTTGGGATTTTACTCACTTCAAGAATCATGAGATTTTCTAAAAACTGAAGGTTTTGGACCCAAGAGTGAAAGACAACCCTTGGTGAAGCCCCACATACCTGTATTGATGCCCTAGAACAGAATTTGATAAAGGTTCTATGCACTTCTGAAGAAACCTAAGCCTAAGTCTGAGAGAAGAACTTCACTTGAGAATTTCTCTTTAAGTCTGAGAGTGGAATATTAAAGAGAGAAAAAAGGCTTTGGATATTTATACCCCTCCTCAAACTAATCCAATATGACCATGGATTGGTCAAATGATAAGCGGGAAAAGTCCAAAAGGTACCTGGAGAAATGGATTAAAATAGAATTGGGTTGGTTTTATGGATGGGTTGATAGACCGTCAGACCAGTTGGAGATCCGTCAACTGTTCGTCAAATCTAGGACAAATTAATGAAGCTACTAGAAGGTTTATAGTGGAAATTTTGGTTAGTCAATCCATATTATGAACCGTGGGATGTTTAATAGAACTCTCCCAAAGTTAGATAAATTATGGGAATAACGAATCAATATGACAATTCAAATGCTGGATCATCTTCCGTGGAAATTAGGAACATGAACTTAGGATATTCAACATTTGAAGGGTTTGACGAAGGATTTTATGGTCTGTCAAAATAAATGATGGTCTATAATCATTCCCTAAAGATATCTTACTATTTAGAATTTTTCACCAAGAGGATTCGGTAAGAGGTTCTACAGCCTGTTAAACAAGTAGATGGTCTGTGGACCTGTACGTATAAACAAAAAGAGTTTTGATTTTGAAAAATTTTCACAAACTTCTTTTTTTCTAGATCAAGAAACCTCTAGCATGGATCACAACGTGTTATATTATCTCCACCTTAAGATCATGATCCTTGCATAAAGGCTAAAGCTGAGTATGGAGTGAATTTGACTGAACACTAAGCTAACTAAAAATATGAAATTGACTGAGATGGATGAACTAAGTATAGACGAGTACATGTACTATGAATGGATGAGATGAGACTCATAAAACTAACAAAGAGCATAAAACTGAACTAGGTAAGATGAATAGAGGGGATCATACCTCATGCTGAAACTGGACTTAAAAGAAAGAGATGGGGATAATTGAACAACATGTGTGCTTCTGCTTCTCAAGTAGCTCCCTCTACAAACTGATTTAGAAAAAGGACCTTGACTGATGAAATTTCCATATTTTTGATTTTGCAAACTTGATGTTCTAGGATATGAACAAGAATCTCTTCATATGTCAAACTGTCTCTAATACCAAAGTTCGCCACATGTATTACTAAATAAAGATCAATCATACATTCTCTCATTAACGAGACATGGAAAACTAGATAAACTGTTGCCAATTCTACTGGAAGGTCTAACTCATAAGCAATGTTGTCTCATAAGAATCAGTGTAGCAGGGGCTAAGCTTCGCTGTCTTCCTAAATATAATGGACCTAGGGGCCATTTTCATTATTTCTACAACTTTTCTGTATTTAGAGTGTTCTTGTAACTGCCACAAGTTATTTTTGACTTTTTGGGATTGGTAGGTTAGTTTCCTGGCAGTTTTACGGTATATATTTCTCTAAATGTTGTCACTTTGAGACTTACTCATCATATATGATCTAGAACCCCCTTTTATTTGAATCTATTGAGTCTGAATATCGATTACGTGAAGATACCATAAATGGATTCTCGAAATCAAACTCTATTTACATTCGGAGGCTCAATCATTCAGATAGATGCTGGCTGGGGCCAAAGCATCACGATCGCGTGGTCTTGGATGCGATTGCGTAGCCCATGCCCCTTGTACACTGCGGTCGAATGGTGGTGAATTGTGATCGCGTAGGATAAGTTAACGACACACCGCGATCGTGTAGCGGTAGGACATGATTGAGAAGGCTAAGGCAGCCAATGGTCACGATTAAGTGGGCCTACTCTGCGATCATGTAAAAGACCTGGCAGGCCTATATATTTCTTTCATCATTTTTTGGATGGAAGTTTTAGTATTTTCTCATTTTCTAGAGCAAAAATAGTGTATTAAAGACATTACTTTGAGTTTTTAATTCGTGAAATCATATCCATGTGGTTCTATGATCATTTCTACTGGGTAATTATTTAGTTTTTTCTATTATAATAAATTTTTCAAGGTTATATAAAGTTTCTAGGGCTTATATATTTATTTTCTACCATGAATTTAATGCCTCTACGTGTTGGTATAAATATTATATCTTTCTGAGCTATTAGGGTTTACAGACCCGTTTTTAGCATGTATTCTAGCCCCACTATCTGTATAGCAATATGGGTCTATTTTTACTCCTAGTAACTCGTGGATTATGTTTTTTCTAGATTTGTGCGATTCCAAGCTCATTCGTCATTCTCCATTTTTTCCAGTGTGACTTTTGAGGTTTTTGCATGTACCAGGTATGCTATGTTATATTGTATTTAGAATGGGTATTAGTCTAGTATATGTATGGTGAAATGCCATCTTGGGGCTGGTATTACTAATCGGTCCTTGATATGCTTATTCTTCTAGTCTATGGCCTACTTAGCTAGCTCGTCGTTGAATTACTTACCCTAGAGATATATTTCCCTACCCGCGTATCCCACATTGATTCTAGAACATAGTATGGTTGGGGGAGGAGAATAACCTTTGAAGCGTATTATTTATACGCTGACTCTGGAACATAGTGAGGTTGGGGACGGTATTATACTAGTGGTTAGAGCTTAGTAGCTATCCCTTAATTTAGGTTGGTGGCTTTAGAGCCGATCTAGGTAGGCTGACTATTATGTGTTCTACCTGAGATGTTGTGTGTAATTTGGGAGTGTATGGCCCTTTGGTCCATAGATAGCTGGATACAACGTTTTTGGATAGTTACAACCCTATATGATGATGTATCTTGTCGGATAGTTAGCAACCCTGTGTGATAATATTTTGCCCTAACTCGGTGTAAGCCTGGGATTTAGTTGTATTAGACTGACCTATGATAGCTCTATGTTTCCCCTGTATGGGTGTGTACTTGGCCCTTAATGGGCATCCTCTGGGAAGTTGTGGCCTTTTTGGTACAGTTACTCGTGGCTCGAGATCGTAGTTGAGATAGGAAAGGATATACCATTTGCAATGTAATCCCTGGTACACCTGGACGAACTTAAAAGGGAATGTTAACATTGTATTGCTTATTTTCTCATTCAACCTCACCCTAAAACTCCCATTTTGGCATAATAGAGCAAGGTTTTTGAAGATGATCACTTGGGTAAGTTTCCTAATCACTATTTCATCGACTTTTATCATCTCTTTAACATGATTTTCACACCAAATTTTATGGTTTTGAAGCCTAAGTGGGTTAAATGTTGAACAAAAAAAGGTTAAAACTTGAGATTTTTGCAACGAAATAGAATGGGTTTTCGATGGAATTTTATTTAACACCCCATGGTAATGGATGATATTATTTTACGATCAAAATTTGATATTGACTATGTGGGCCCGAGGTTGGCTTTTTCATACACCTTGATTATTTGAATTTTTTTTGATTAGTGAATATTTTCTTGTAATTCTTGTTTGGGTCACTAGATTGTGCACGGTTGGAGGTTAATCTAAAGGGGAAAACTTGAATAGCTTGGTTCTTCAAAATTAAGGCAAGTTTTTGTTTAATGGCTTTCTATAAATTGTTAACGATTGCTTCCTAGTTGTTTTGTGACTTGGGGTGATATGAGTGATTTGGGAAATTAGTACTATCTATCATGTTGGTTTTAAAATAAACAAGTAGGGATAATAAACACACTTGATGAATTTGTTGGACCATGATCTTAGTTGAATTGTAGTGTAAATTGTTGCTTCAAAATATGTTGTTAGAAATGAAGATTGAATAAGATTTACGACCTAATTGTATAATTATTGATGAAATTTCCCACAATAAATAAATGACAACCTTGATATCAAAAAATTTTATGGGCGGGAGGCTAAATTGGAATACAAAGGCTAGTCTTGATAGAAATTAACCAAAAGAACCTTATGTTATTACATTAAAATCTCAATTTATGATACTTTCTATGGTTGATATGTGATGATTACTCATTGATAAAACTTGATCATGAATCTTGACTATGTCTTGATGAGAACATCTTACTTGTTGATATTGATTGTTGGTTGGCCATAATGCCTTGATTGAAATTATGGTAAAGACACACCCGAGTCTCTGATCGGGTGTATATATTATGACAATAACATGATATGGTGAACAAGACATAGCGAGTCTCATACCAGGTGCCTATGTTATTAACATGTCATAGCTGAGGTCCTGACCGGCTGTCTATATATATATATATATTTGAAAGGTATGGACGATACTATCAATAAGTTGAGGAATGCTATATATGATGAGTTGTTTCTGGTCTTGAGGTCCTTGTCGATGAATTTGATTATTGTTGGACTTGACTTTTGTGATACTTTATTTCTATCATATGACTTGAAGAGTCTGATTTTTGCTATTGGAGTGGAGGAGCTATTGGGAGATTAGGGGCTTTTGTTTCTTTTTATAGTTAACCAGCTCTGGACGCTGATGAGTACCATTGTTCTTGTACTCATTCCTTTTTTTTCTGCACTTTTGTATAGGTACCGAGCCTCAAACTTAGGGGTTTTCCTTTCTCTCTTTGGTCTAGGAAGATTCTGAGGATCTTGAGGTAGCTAGTTTCCCTTTCATCAATTGCCACAGATTTCCTCCTATTATTTATGTTATAGTGTCTTTAATATTTAAAGACTCTATAAGGATACTCGAACTCTTGTATTTATATTCTATGTAGAGTTTTGTGAATGGTGACACTGGGTTTGAGGTAGACTTATATATATATACACCATTGTGACTTTTGCATTCAGATTTATTAGTTAAGTTCTATTTTTACCTGTTTTATGGTTTTTCAGCCGACCTACCGGGATTGGAGACGTAGGTGCCGTCACATCTGATTTTCGAGGCGTGACAGGAACGGTCCTCGGACAGTTTAATCAATATCTCAGACCTTTGTATAACAACCTCAAACTATCTATACAATAACTCAGACATCCAGATATGAACCTTGGACTCTCTGTCCAATTTAGACATCTGAACATGAATCTCAGTCTGTCTATCAAATCATTTCCCATAGCTCACAAGACAAAATCCAAGTCTTATATTTAAATGTTATTATGTGAACAATTATTATGTACAAATCATGGGAATATCACAATTTCAAATCGCAAATCAATAATAACAACCTCTCATGGGCAATCACTATCAAGAATATCATTTCTATCTCAAATTAGCATCAACAAGCATCAAAAGTTTTTATTACAAAGTTATCAATAAATCATCAAGGACAATTTTAACAACAAGTACATAATTAAGCCCCAATTTCTACATCAAGATACCATTTTCAATTATATAAGTCAGATAAAAGAAACTTATAATCCAAAGTAAGTGTATGGTGCAACAATTTAATCAAGAAATCACATTATTATGAACTTTCTCATTTTAGGACGGCGTGCTTGATATTATCAAACCTGAAGTACCCATTTCTCCCAAATTACAATCAACTAGCACACAATTGTTAACATTTTATAGAAAGATCAAATAAACCTCAAGAACCAAGTCACTCGGGAGTTGTTTCCTTTTGGAATGCCTTCAACCGTGCATGATCTAGTTACCAACATAAGAATATAAGAAAATATACAATAATTAACACTCAAAACTCAATTATTCAATGTTTATTCGAAAACTCACCCTGGGACCACCCAAACTTAATCGTGAAAACATGTTACCCATCACCATGGAATCTAAATATCAAATTTTATTGAGAACCCAATCATTTTCGTGGTTCAAAATCAATATTTTTTAAATTTTAGAGTTCATACTTGAAAACCACCATTTTTAAATTCAAAACCTTCAGATTTTATGAAATAATATGTTAAAGTTGCTAAAAAATTTGAGAAATGGTTTAAAAACATTACATAATAGTATCTTCGAGTTCCTTGACCAAAATTTACTAAAATGGGATTTTGGAGTTGGGGTTTGCATGAAAAATAAACATAGTTTGTGTAAAAATCCATTTTAAAATATCATAGTGGTCCCTTCTCTCCTACGTGATCATGAAAGGCCAGCCACAGTCACGAAGAATTTCTTCATTGCGAACCTGATGGCCAAATTGCCTAACCCCTAGCGATTGTCTGGCAGGCATCGTCAATGCAATGCATAAGAATTACTGAGCTTTGTGATCGTGGACCCATCCTCAAAAACGCAGAGCACTACTGGTGATAGGACCAGTGCTATTTTTAGCAACAATTCACATAAGGATCATATGCTTGGAATGAGCCCTCGGGGTTCGTTCTAAATCCCGTAAAAATAAACCATGTAATCATCCATTCTATTTTTTTATATTTTGGACTCAATAGAACAATCAAAATGCGTATGAGGTCTTCTTGATCTGATACTCGTTAAGGGTCCATTTTAACTAAAAAATAAAAAAATAACCAAAATGCCCCCCCCAAGCTAAGAAAAAATAAAAGAGACCTCATTCTAGATCAAAAACCATCTCTCGAATGCAATAGAATCATCAACTTTTCAATCCGGGCACTTTATGTCTGAATGTTGACCAATGTCAATCATTCCTTTGAAATTTCAAATTTATCCCATCAAATCACTCGAAATCACTACGATTGGCTTAATACAGAAAACAAAGGTCTTGCTAGACCACAATCAACATTCTAAAGTTGATGAAATTGACGAATTTATGTTTTGAAGTCCCAAATTTGAAATGACCCCTAGAGTTCCATATTTCTCACTTAAAATATTCAAAATGAAAAATCTCCAAAAACTTACCCAAAATTTATTCCATCCCCAAACCAACTATGAAATCCAACTTAGTTTAGCAGAGAGAAACTATGGGAAAGGTAACACATGCAAAATACATAAAAATTGAAAAAATGACCTTAAGGGTCATTACAACATCTACCACTAAAAACCATGTTCATTCTCAACTATAAGAAAGAAAAGTTACCTCAATGGTAAAAAAGTTGAAGGTACTGGCTACGCATATCAGACTCAATCTCCTAAGTAGCCTTCTTCACCGGTCGGTGTCTCCACTGCACCTTCGTTGAGGTATCTCTTTGGTTCGTGTCGCAGCCCAATTTCTTGGATCATGATGGCACCTTCTATCCCACTAGTAGGAGAACCAACCCTATAGACTAAAGTCGAAGAAGAGGAACACTAAATCAATAAAGGAATGCACCAGTACACTAAATGATATAAAAATAAAGGATACAATGTCAAAGAAGAAAAATAATACATACAGAATCAATAAAACTCCCCAATACCTGGTATCGTTGTATATATACAAAGCCTCTAAGTACATAGTACAAGCCTATCTTCGAAAATACAAAGAGAAAAAATAAAAGATGAAGAGAATATGGACAACTGGACGTCCAAACCTCACTCTGTATCTCTGAAATCAACAGCAAGGAAGCACGAAAGACAATTCATGAATTAACAGAAGACTTTAGTTCTCAGATCTGCACCACTGGAAACAAGTACAGTATGAGTACAAGTCAAAAAGTAAACCAGTACCTAGTAGGCTTCGAGGGCCCACTAGGCACATAACAAACATTAAAACAGTAAATAACAGGAATGAATACAAGAAGGTAAAGTCACAAAAGAAAGTAGTATAACATGAAAATCTAGCTACATAGATAAGGAGAAACGAAGACACATAGAGCATGTCATCACTAGATAAGACAATGAATAGGATCACAGGTAGGAGGTTGTGGTTCGGTGCTCGAGGGGGATGGATTAGCTACAGTGTCGACTTGTTGTCCTTGTGTGTAATGACCCTTATGGTCATTTATGATAAATACATGATATTTTTCATTCTAGATCATTTTGATAGTTTCTCCAAGTCATTTATGACTTGTTAGGACCGACAGTTCGGATCCTTGGTGACTCGGTTCAGAAATATCTCAAATTCTGTATTTTAGTGCCTAAAACTAAGTACTCGTTGACCAAAGTCAACTTTTCTTCAAGAAAATCTTAGAATTTAATTCTGACAGTTTTGTTAGCTCCAAAATACCAAAAAAAGTCAAGATTGACCTTAAGTTTGTGTTTTGGAGGTTTCCTTTGAAAGTTATGCGAAATTGTGGATTTTTAGTTAAGGTTATGGCCTAAAGTGGAACTTGAGTGGTAATTCGATGTTTGGAGTGTCGGATTGGAATTCTAATCCTTACAGCAGCTCCAAAATGATGATTTTAGGCTAGTTGAGGTGTTGGTATAATTTTTAGGCTTTTCGTTGCATTTTCGAGGTGTTGGTGGAGAAATGCAATTTTGGCCCTTTTGGTGTGAGGGGTCATTTTTCTTAAACGACCTCAAATTTCAGTTTTGTCAATTCCGTTGAGTCTAGAATGTCATTTCCATGCTGTTTGCCTATTTGGAATGTCAAATTTGCACTCCGTTTGATCCCAGAACCTCCTGGTGCAAAACCTATAAAATTGCCATTAGAATCTGCAATTGGTGCAGATTCCCTTCAGCGTGGTCACGACCCCTAATGCGCGATTGCGATGAACAAAAGTTTTCCCCTTCAGTGCAATTGCGGTACCTTGGTGTTATCGTGATAGGTTCCAGGAACATTCTTCTGTGCGATCACGATACCATGGCGCGATCGCAATGCCTGACAGTTTCCTTTACGATCGCGATAAAGCGCGACTAGCAACTTAAATTCCTAAAGCCACCCTATTTAATTTTATTTTGTTCCAAAACTCAATTCCTTTGGTTCTAGGGCGACAAATACTTCTCCAAACACCATTCCAAGACCAAGTAAATCCTTCTCAACATTCTCCATCGATTTCTACACGAATTTTGTTAAGTATTCTTCTCTTCTTCTTCCTTATTTTCTTAA
>JBDJHY010179521.1:0-12121 GCA_039654485.1 Withania somnifera
TAGCCATCATGGCTCATAAATTATAAGGTGATATTACCCAGCCCTAATGCACTCTCATCGAAGCCTTAGGCTCGACCTATTGTGTCGTGAATGCACAACATATCAACAACACATATATATCAACATATAATCATAGATTATCCACTGTCTATGCCTTGCACAGTTATCTCTAATCAAATGCTAAGTCTCGAGCCTTATATTACTCAGGTGCCAAAATATCAATATCAGTATAAAATGGATGAAAGAATGGTGTAGTGTTACTATACAACCTAGCCATGCAATCCACAGATGCTATTTAGTACATTTATTAAAGCTATAAGCCCAGAGATAGCCCCACAGAGCCTACCTGTCGTTCGATGATAAAGTGCTGCAAAAATCATAATTCATGCTCCAACCATAGTCAAAAAGTCTCCAAATAATCTGAAACTTGTGTCAGTTAATTCTATACAATAATACGAGTCTAACAGTGTATTTTATGCTAAGTTTCAGACTGGACCTAAAATCAGGCCTAAAATGGGGTTGCGGAGCCCGCTTGCTTAAACTGAAAAATAAATTTCACTACGGGGTTCCTAATGTTACTAGGAACTTGTGCTCCAAATTTGAGCACAATGCGAATGCGGGAAGGGCTTCAAATCAGCTCGGACAGATTTGACCCTAAAATGGTCAAAGATTCAATCTTTACGCATTTAACGTTGGAATTATGATGAATTACTGATCTTAGGATCTAATTAATGAAAAATTATACGAAAATAAATAAGTTATAGGATAATTTCATCAACATTAACCTCTAGGACATTAATGGTTGGAAACCAAGAAAATAAGGAAGAAGATGAGAGGAAAACTTACCCAATTTTGTGTAGAATAAATAGAGAATGTTGGGCGGATCTTCCTTGACCTTGAATGGTTGTTTGGGGAAGTAGTTTCACTTAGGAACTGAATAAAATGAGGTAGGGCTTCTAAAATAATAAAGACAACCGTTCAGGAAATTATATACTGCCAGACGCGGCATACCGTGATCGCGCTATATGGGCACAATCGCGCATAATGGAATTCAGGCATTTATTGTGATCGCACAGGAGATAGGAACTAAAATGCGATCGCGCTGGGATACTGCAATATCGCTAAGTGTCTGCACCAGTTGTAGGTTGCTGCTGCAATATTTTAGAATTTACTCCCAAGGGTCAGAGATCAAATGGAGTCCAATTTTTACAATTCAAATATGTGAATAGCATGGAAACAACATTTCAGACTCAACAGAATGAAAGAAATTGAAATCCGAGGTCGTTTAATCATGATGAACCCTCAAACCAAAAGTAGCCAAAAGTGTATTTCTCCACTAACACCTTGAAAATGCAGCGGCAAGTCCAAAAATTATGCCAATACCTCACCTAGCCTAAAATTATCATTTGGAGTTGTTGGAAGCATCAAAATTCCAATCCGATACTCCAAAAATCAAATTACCACTCAAGCTCCTCTTTAGGCTTTAAACTTAACTAAAATCCACAATTTTGCATAACTTGTAAACAAAACCTCCAAAACACAACTTAAGGTCAATCTTGACTTTGTTTGGTATTTCGGAGCTAACGACACTATCAGAATTAAATTCCAAAATTTTCTTGACGGAAAGTTGTTTGGTCAACGAGTACTTAGTTTTAGGCTCTAAAATAGGGAACTTGAGATATTTCACAACCTAGTTGCCAGGGATCCGAACTGTTGGTCCCAGCAAGTCATAAAAAACTTGAGGAAACTACCAAAATACTCTAGAATGAAAAACATCATGTATTTATCATAAATGACCATGAGGGTCATTACATAACTTCTTGTGAGTCATACCAAGCTTTTTTTCTAATAGATAGATACTTCGCATAACTCTTGTTCTCTTTCTTATATTTTAGGTGCAACAAATAGTTTCTTTCTATTTTCAGACTTGGATGGAAACCCCTCTTCCTTAGTTTCCAGATCAATGGGTTCATCATTCTTGCCTATCTTTTTCTTACCCTTGGTTTTCTTGCTCTTTTTGTTAGACTCGTCATCTCAGCTAATTCAACAACCCCTTTTCTAGTTAAGGTAATTCTGGGAAGTAGAGTGTTAGAGGGTTTTAATTTAGGTCATGAGGTTTTTGGTATATGATTTAGAGATGATCCTGTTAATCTTACAGATAGGGGTCTATTTGTCTTGACCATGTGGGTTGCTCTCGTCTTGAACCCTTTGATGGAAAAAATGGTTATTTTAGGATGTTTTTGACATATTAACACATCACCGTCATCATATACCTCATTTTTATTAGATGGTTAATTAGTGGACTAGGGTTTGAATGAGGATTCTGGTCTTCAAAATACTAAAAAAGTTCAAGGAATTTGATTTTCGCTCAATGGGAACTGTGGAAGTGTGATATTTTTTTTTGGGTCAGGTGAAGAAGGGGAAAAAGGGATGTCAGGAGATGGTGATGGAGAAGTTCTACCAAACACTTGCACTAGGGACTAGTGTTTGACATAACCATTCCACTAAGTATGAACCTCTATACTAGGGTTAGATTCTTTATCACCAGAGTAATCTATGAGGTTTCGAACATACTTTGAGGGATCCATTGCAATAAGGTTGAGATTCTTTTGGAGAGAGAAAAAGAGAAATGTGGTAGAGAGAAAAGTATGGTGAGAAAAGCTAAAATGACATAATTTGATTTTCTTTGAGTAATTTTAGGGACATTGAATAAAAATGACTTGAGAAGTGTGATAATTTACATGTAAAGAAGGAGAGAAATGACAGTTTTGAAGGAGTCGTCATTGTAGAAACTTCCTTTTCTCCTTTTAATTTATTTTTCTCGCACATACTAATAACCAACTTTATTCTCAAGAATGACTGGGACTAGGTTCTCATTATATTAATTTTCAGGCAACAACAAATTAAGAATGATATTGTAAAAAATTATGCATACCTATTTTGAGAAGCATGCTCTCAATTCTCTTCTATATTGTGACCGGTTTTGAGTTAAATTTTCTTTGAACTACTACTTGCTTCAGTCTTACAAGTGTCTCTCTTGGTCCATTTACCTTCCAATACAAACAATATCGGTAATCTGTAAGCACCACTCATAATATGAATCCTTTCTATTCTCATTCGTGTAGCCATCAATATTTGAGAAAAATTGATTAACTAGACCAAGGGACAACCTATTCCTCAGAAATTATTCTCCACCCGAGGCCTTGGTAATATATCAGCCACCTGCTCATTTGTTCCACATGACACAATCCTAATCAGTCATTTTTCGATATTTTCCTTAAGAAAATGGTGTCTTACATTAATGTTCTTGGTTCTTTTGTGTTGCTGGATTCTTTGCCATATTCATAGCACTAGTATTATCAAAACATATGGGTATGCATATAGTATCTTCTCTGTAATCACTGAGATGCTACTTTATTTATAACAACTGCGAATAATAGGCTACAGCCACAATGTATTCAACTTCAGCTGTCGAGAGAGTAACATAATTTTATTTCTTAGTCCCCCATGATATAGGCTATGATATTACACAATGAGCCATTCCTGAAGTGCTCTTTCTATCCATTAGAAATCCATCATAAGCAAATACCTCCAAATTGAAGGCATCTCCAGTATGATAACTAGATTTTGAGTTCCCTTGAAGACCTTAGTATCCTTTTTACAATAGTTAGATGAGATTCCTTTGGACATGAATGAAATCTTGCACATGATCCAATGCTAAACACAATGTCTGGTCTACTAGTTATGAGATTAAAAGAGATCATATCATTGCTTCGAACTTGGTTTCATCTACAGATTCTCCAGCATCATCTTGCCCAAGTTTGGTTGTAGTGGAAATGGGGGTATCACTAGCTTTAGCATTTTCTAAATCAAACCTTTTTAGCATCTCCCTATGTACTTCTGTTGATGAATGATAGTTCCAGTATCACCTTGCTAGATTTGCAGTCCCAGGAATAAGTTTAGCTCTCCCATCTTACTCATCCCAAACTCACTATTCATTATTTATGAAAACTTAGTGCATAGCACATCATCTTTGTCTCCAAATATAATGTCATCAACATAGATCTGCACTATCATGACCTTACATCAAGCGTCTTTATAAAAAGTGTGTTATCAATTTTGCCTCTACTATATCCATGGATTAGTAAAAAGGATGAGAGCCTTTCATATTAGTAAAAAGGATAAGAGCCTTTCATACCAAGATCTTGATTCCTGTTTCAACCCATAAAATTCCCTGTATAATTTGTACATATGGTTTGGAAATTCAAAATAAGGAAGGCTGTTGCAAAAAAACTTCTTCTTATAGATAGCTATTCAGTAAAACACTTTTCACATCCATATGGTAGAGCTTGAATTCCATGTGATTTTCAAAAGCAATGAATAGTCTGATGGACTTCTTTCTAGCTACAGGAGAAAATGTATCATTATAATATATACATTCCTCCTTATTGTATCCTTGTACTAAGTAGCCTTATTTCTAGTGACCCTTCCCTCATCATCCAGATTATTTTTAAATACCCACTTGGTTCCAATGACAGTTTTGTCAACTGGCTTAGGAATAAGATGACAGACTTTGTTTTTCTCAAACTAATTTAGTTCGTCTTACATAGTAATGATAAACTCCACATATTGCAAGGCTTTTTAAATATTTTTAGGTTAAAGTAGAGATGAGTAAGTTGCAGGTGCCATCATGTTTCTGACTTTGGACCTAATTTGTATTTCAAAATCCAAGGGTGAGATAATGTTTTACATAGGATGGGAACTCTTGTGCTTCCACGTTCTTCCAACCTGTGAGAGTCTTAAACTTTATAACTTATTCCCCCTGAATCATATACCTCTTAAACAATATAATTTTCCTTAATAGGGCTTTGAGGAAACATATTCAGTTTTTCCTCAGCCTCATCCTTAAAGTTACAAACTAGTCCAATACCTTTACTATCTATCTGATCCTTAGAATTCCTTCTAGTTTTTTCATCAAAGATAACCTACAAAATTTTCTCAATAGACCTTATTCTCACATTCAACAACCTATAAGCTTTGCTTTGGTAGGAGTAACCTAGAAATATACCTTCATCACTTTTGGGACTTTCCAAGTGCATCATTTCCATTTTTGTGCACAAAGCATTTGCACCCAAAAGGTCTCAGATGAGTGATACTGGTCTTCTTCCCTTCAAAAATTCGTAGAGAGTTTTGTTTAGCAAAGGTATGATAAAACACCTATTAATTAGATAACAAACAGTGTTAACAACTTTTACCTAAAATCTTTTTGGCAATCCACTATCAATAAGTATATTTCTTCCTCTATCTTCTAGTGACCTATTCTTTATTTCTGCTACTCCATTTTACCATGGAGTTATAGGTGCAGATAAATTATGTTCAATGCTATTTTCAGCACAAAAGGAGAGAAATCTTGCATTTTCAAACTCAGTGTCATGATATGATCTAATACCAGTTAACTGAATATTCAGCTTCTTCTGAACTAACTTGAAAAAGATCTGAAATACTTCAAAAGTCTTTTCCTTTGAATTAAGGAAGAGTATCCAAGTGAACTTGGAGTAGTCATCACAATTACAAATACATACTTTTTTCCTCCTCTGCTCATGAATTTCATAGGTCCACACAAGTCCATATGAATCTGCTTCAGAGGTCCTAAAGTACTGACTACATTTTTGGGTTTAAAAGATATCTTCACATACTTTCCTTTAACACAGGCTTCACGCGCATATTTTGCAGCTATTCTCTCCTTTGGTAAACCTATCACCAGTTTTTTTGAGTCCAATTTATTGATTTAAGAGAAGTTCACATACCCTAATCTCTTGTGCCACAAACATGAATTGTTTGATATGGCACTCAGAAAGGACAACCACTTTTCTACAAGATTCATAATAAGAGCTTTATACATATTCTTGTCCCTTCTTCCTTTAAGTATGAGCTTTTTAGTCTGCAAACTTATGATCTTGTAGTTTGAGGAAGTGAAATTGACTTCATTTCCTTTGTCACACATCTATGATACACTAATAAAATTGTGCTTCAATCCTTTTACTAGGTATACATTCTCCACAAATTGTGAGTGGGTTTTCCTATGACCCTAAATCCAATAATTTCTCGAGTCTTACCATTTCCAAAAGCTACACTATCACCATGGTAGAGTTTGAGTGAGAGGGAGTTTTCTTTTATCTCCAATCATATGTATTGATCATGAACTATCCTATCATTACTTGCTTCTTCCTCTCATCTTTTCCTGCAAAAGCATCGGTAGTTAGTTTTTGGCACACAAACTAGATTTGATCCCTTTTTGTTATCAAAAGGATGGATGAAATCTCTAGTTTACTAGTATGGAAGAGTAGTTTTTATTTTAGGGAACATGTGAAACTTTTTTCTATTTGCAAAATTGACATTTCTTTTAAATCCTCTTTATGTGTGAACAATTATTTTTAACATGATCCACCTTTTCGTACTTTGTGTACATGTTCAGCATTAGATTTTTATCATGGAGTGATTTGGGTTACATGGTTTAAGTACTAATCCATGTCTAGAAGTGGACTGAATTTCATGAAGGTTAGACAACAAAGATAAGGACTTAATCCATTTTTTATTATTTTTTAACTCAATTTTTGCAAGGTTCAGACTTTGAGTGAGCTAAGTATTTTTTTCATCTAATTATTGATGGCTGATATCAACCTCTTGATTTCCATTCCTAAGTATTCTTGGATCTTAGAAGCTTCAGTTTTTCCTTTTGTAGAGAACTCTTTCAGTGAGTCTCTCATCGATTGATTTTCATTTTCAAGAACCCCAAAATCTATTTTTAGAGATGCCTATTCATCCATCAGTACGTCTTTTCAGAACACGCTATGTAGTATACATCATAAAGAACGTATTATCATAACTCAAGTTTTTTCTAGGAAAATTAGTTAAATCAGGTTTTTGATAAGAGACACATTCCTGAGTATCTTCTTTTACATGGTCTAAATTTGACCAACAATCAATTCCAAGATATTCTCTTCAGAAGTTGTTTTCTTGAAGTCATCTTCTATATCACTTATTGACATTAATGCAAGATTTTCTACAGATGGTGCCTCAATCATAATCAACAAATATTGATCTTGAGTCTCCTCTTCATCAAATTCATCCACCATATCTCCAATTGCAGCAAGATCTTTCTATATAGCCATGTCAGCCTCTTGTGATGTCATCTTGCTATGTGTAGGAAGAGACAATTCCTTTCTGGGATCTTTTTCTTTATTAGAAATATTTATTTTGTGCTGTACAGCCCACATGGGGAAGAATTTGATAAAATGGTCAAGACTTCCACATTCGTGACATATCTGTTGTTCACAAAGATCTCTATTATGATTTTTTGTTTCTGTTTAGTCCTCTTTTCAACACCTTTTGAAATATTTTAGTCAAAAATGCTAAGTTTTCTTCGTCAACCTCAACTTGATTAGTAGCCTTGAGAGAGAGTACTTTGTCTTTCTTCTTAGGATCCATCTCCTTTTCTTGATTTTTCTTGGATTCATAGGTTGTTAAATTGCCAATAAGCTTATCCTTTGCAAAAGAATCTAAGTGGTTTCCCAGAACTCAAATAGTATACTTAGAAATTCTTGAACAACCTTCCCAATAGGGATAACTTCTCCAAGAGAGTTGATCTCATTCAGAATAGCAGTAAATCTAGTGTGCATGTCCTGAATAGTTTCTCCTTCAATCTAAAAAGTTCATATAGTTTGTTCAGGTTGTCAATCTTTACGTTCTTCATAGCAAAGGTTCCTTCATAAGCAGTCTGAGAGTATCCCAAATCTATTTAGCATTTTGGCAGGATGAGATCCTGTAGTACTCAACTGGTCTAATTTCGCAAATCAGGATCTTCTTTTCTTTTGCATTGTTATGAATAGCTACTTTGTCAGTAACATCCCACTCTAGCCTGTCATTAGGTATATTAGTTTTTCCATCATCCCCAGTCTTCATTGTAATGGTTTTTCCATTTAGAATTACGTTCCATAATTCAAAACTTTCACTGATCACGTGGTCCATCATCATGTTCTTCCACCACCTATAGTATTTTTCATTGCAAAGGGGTGGTCTTCTTTGGGAGGCATCTTCCTGATCTGTTGGAGGAGAAACCATGAGATCCTTTTAAGGAGGAACCCTTTTTTAAAAACAATCGGCTATGATACCAATTGAAAGTAATCGATGCTCCTCTTATTAAAGACTTGGTTCTTATACAAGGAATAAAAACTAATAGAAGATAGTGACATAGTTATTTTATGTGGAAAACCTCCTCAAACTCAAGGAGTAACAACCACGACCACACCAATTATCATTCAACTCAACTATTAGAATTATAAGTATAAGACTCCAGATACTGTAAGAACTAACTGAACTCCTAACTGAAATAATATACGACTACTCAATATTCAATCAATAAAATATCTCAAGAATAATAGACTCTTCTTATTAAAAGCCTCATCAAATCAGAACACAAGTGAAATCACCCAACGCACAACTTAAACCCTCTTGTTTTTACACCTGCAAAAACTGACTCAACACAACCAAGTACAAAGCATAAATACTATATCAATCTCCCAAGCCCCAGTATAGATCTCTTTCCCTTTTTACTTCAACTGCAGCTGGCAAGAATCAATTCATACCATAATTCACAAAGTACCAAGCAACACTTACCATAAACAATCAAGTACCATTTTTTCAATCATCAAAACTATAATAGTAAGACATATATTGTAACATTTATTTTTTATGTAAAATTACATTTATAGGGAATTCTTCCATTTGCCGTCAAGTCAAGAAATCTATTTCCTCACTAGTCGGTAGCTATAATGTGCTGGTGAATTGATTCAAAAAATTTTCTAAAAAGAATTTTACAAAATATAATTTTTAGCTTTATGTTTTTTTATGTTTAACGTTTAACATTGAAACCCAACTAATTCATATAGGTGTTGTGGTAGGCCCATTTAATAAACGTGATGATTGATATATGAGCTTGACTAGATCGATAATATTGGACTCCTATTCACCTGTTTACATTTTATTAGCTAACGTTTCATTAGTTTACTAGTCAAAATTTTTTAAGGAATGGATTATCATCAAACATTCTTTCACTATTTCGGATTGTATTCATGGTTCAATATCTTTTCCTCAAAAACTTGCTTTGAGGTTTTAAAAGGCATGAAAATCCGAGTATCAGTATTGAAGAGCTGGATCATGACTGTTAATGTTAACAAATTGTATATTAGGTGCTGGATATCCCCTCTAACCATAGATAATTCTCACTGCAATGACCCTAGCTAGTATTGAATTTCCTTTTTTCAAAAATAAGATTCATCTTTCCATTGATTAAGATACGACAATAGTTAGTGAAAAGGATACAATAGTTGGGCAAATAAGATCACAATGACTGATATATGTGCTTGAACCGAATTAAGGACAAAAAATTTAATATCTAGGTCTTTTTCTCTAAGAAAGGTGACAAACATTTCTACAGTTTTTTTGGAAAAATAACCTAACTTGAGGCAGTGAAGCTCGAAATTTCATCAAGGATGTTCAACATTTAATATATACATGTAAAAAGAGTAATTTTTGACTTATATATTGAATAATATTTTATTACATAGTATAATTTTTCGCTGAAGGACGTCAACTGGCCATTTTAAACTATAAGTGGCTAGGCTACTGACTTGAGTTACCACTCAAGTCAACTGGACATAGACAAGTGAGCTAGTCTTGCTCTAGTGGTTGAAAAACTTCACCATCAATGGTAGATTGAGGGTTTGAGTCCCACTGGAGGGTTAGAGAAGAGAGAAGGCTGGGGAAAATGCCCAGCGACAACAGGACTCCATCCCGGAGTAACTTTGACAAGCCAGATAAGGGACGCGAAGGGCTAAAATACACCGGGAGCAGTATGATTCCGCTAACCAAAACCAGGTTAGAGATCCTCGCCCTACATCGCGATGTGTTGAGGGGTGATACATGCTATATTCGGGTGGCCTTTTGAAGGGGTGTCGCAAACAACCCTAAAAGCTCAAATTCGGAGGATACCTACCGAAGAACCACTGAATAAAAGGTTCAAGTCCGGAGAAGTTATCATATTATTGGAGGAAGATGCTGTCCCCGGAGCCATACCCCACTCCGATGCTCCAGTCATGCAAGCTGTAATGGCCAACAAATAGGTACACAGGGTATACGTCGACAGTGGAGCGCTGGTTAGAATCATTTTCTTCGGCTACTTTAAACAGCTTGGTATAGACCGAAGTGAGCTAAGATGAAGTAGTCTACCTCTCCAAAATTTCACACAGGGAGAAGTTGTGCTGGAAGGGACCATATGCCTACCAATGTCAGTCGGAACTACCCTGACTATTAAAATCCTGATGGTAGAATTCTACATGGTGGATGCCCCATCCCTCTATGATGTCATTTTGGGGAGAGATTGGTTGACCCCGGCTAAAGCAGTGTGCTCGTCGTACCATCTCATAATGAAGTCCCCTACCGAGCATGAGATAGCCTCAGTCCGGGGAAACCAGCAAGTATCAAGAGAGTGCATGAGAATTGCACTAAGGCGAAAGGCACCGGAGACCACCAAATAGAAATCACCGAACGAAGACCCTCTGAAGACACAACTGGAAAAACGTGTATCCCCTACGGGGGAAGCGGATGATGAGATAAAAGAGGTCGCCCTGGACCAACAGTTCCCGGAGAGAAAGGTAAGTATTGGCTCATCCAAAAATGTCGGGCTGCATGAACAAATGATCTTAATCCTACAGGGAGTTTAGAGATGTCTTCTCTTTGTCTCCACAAGACATGAAAGGGGTCTCCCCTAATTTAATGGTGCACAAGTTAAATGTATACCCAGGGGTGAAGCCGATACAACAAAAATGGAGAATATTTGTGCTGGAAATAAACCAGGTGATCCGGGATGAGGTGGAACAACTGTTAGCGGTAGACATCCTATTCGAAGTCAAATACCCCACCTGGATCACAAATCCAGTGATGGTCAAGAAAGCCTCAGGAAGATGGAGAATGTGCATCGACTATACTGATCTGAACAAGCACTGCCCAAAAGATTGCTACCCCCTGCCAGTAATAGATCAGAAACTGGAAGTTGTCTCGGGGTATGAATTACTCAGCTTATTAGATCTGTACAAAGGCTACCACCAAGTCCTAATGAGTGCCGAAGATGCACCAAAAACCGCATTCATTACAGACTGGGTAACCGTCGCGTACAAGAAGATGTCGTTTGGACTGAAAAACGCTGGGGCGACGTATCAAAGGCTGGTAGACAAAATATTTGAACGGCAGATGGGGAGAACAGTGGAGGTCTATGTAGACGACATCGTCATCAAAAGCAGAAAGTTGAGCTCGGGCCTGGAAGATCTATTAGAGACACTACTAATACTGAGGCACACCAGGCTTAAGTTGAACCCGGCAAAATGCCAGTTCGGAGTTAGCTCGAGGAAGTTTCTTAGGTACATAGTCTCCCGGGAAGGACTCAGTGCAAATCCAAAAAAGTCAAGGCGATATCGGAGATGAGATCTCTAAAATGCATAAAAGATGTTCAAAAGCTGACGGGCTGTCTCGCTTCATTGAGCCTGTTCTTATCTAGATCAGCCGAAAAACAGCTACCATTCTTCAAAATCCTGAAAAAGGCAAAGAACTTCGAATGGACGGAGGATTACCAGACCGCTTTAGAACATCTAAAACAACATCTTGCTACACTACCAGCTCTAGCTATACCTATGCTTGGGGAAACGTTAAATCTGTATCTAGCAGCATTAGAGGGAGCAGTAAGCGCCGTCTTAGTCCTTCAAGATGGCGAAAATCAAAAGCCAGTCTATTTTATTAGCAGGGCCCTACAGGGATCAGAGAACAGGTACATGCCTACGGAGAAGTTGGTACTAGCATTGGTAACAGCAGCTCGGTGATTATGCTCGTACTTCCAGGCACACCCAATCTACGTGCTAACAAAAGTACCCCTAAAATAAATTCTCCTAAAGCCTAAAGCATCAGGGAGGATCATGAAATAGGCCGTGGAACTTGGGGAGCACGAGATTGATTTCCAGCCCATGAAAGCTATAAAAGGCCAGGCGCTAGCCGATTTCCTAGTCGAAATAAG
>JBDJHY010179560.1:0-12120 GCA_039654485.1 Withania somnifera
CTAAATCACAACAGAGAAAAAAAAAAAAAAAAAAGAAAACTTTTTCCATAGTTCCTCACAAATTAGGACCATGACTCGTGGTATTGCACTCCACTAATCATGATATTGAATCACGAGAATTGGGTAGATCACTATTTGAATTTTCGAAGCTTTCCCCAATTTCACTAGTCTCTTCATGACCTCTAGTATATAAGACTATGAGTTGTAATATGAACTCATGGTATCTAAGCAATTTTCAAATAGTTCATCATCATACCATGAAAGCCTTTAATGAGTCCTAGAGTTATGGACTATGACTTGTGTTGTCGACTTATGGGATGTACAATGCCATTACATTAGCCAAATCCAAACCACAACTCAAACCACTAGTCTTGATGTTCCACGCTACTAGTCGTGGGCTTCACTTGTGGTGTTCTGCGACTATTTCTCAAGTTCTTTAATTTCGTGCCCACGTTTATATTAATCACTAAATACACATTTTAATTTTATTTTACTACTAGTATAAATAGAAAAACCTTGTTCTCCCTAATTCATTTTACACTTAAGAAATTGTCAAGACAAGAAAAGAAATCAATCTATTAACAACAAGTCTTCTAGTTTCAAATATAGGGTTTCAAGTCCTCAAGATTCATTAAGATCTCACCTAGGAGTTTTGTTTCAATCATGTATGAGGGTTTGAATGAGATTTTATTTTACTCTATCACCTAAAACTTTAGATTTTCAAGAAAGACTTTGATTTCTCCAAAATCTATGGTTCAAACCCCAAAGTTTATAGTTTTATGAAAATTGTCTTAATGTCTTAGTTAATGCAAGGTATAAATTTTTTGACACTTTTATGAGATCCTTGCATACTTTCCTTGAATTAGCATTATAAAACATGTTTTAACTAGATTAATATAGTTATGATAAG
Source organism: Withania somnifera (assembly GCA_039654485.1). Lineage (NCBI taxonomy): Eukaryota > Viridiplantae > Streptophyta > Magnoliopsida > Solanales > Solanaceae > Withania > Withania somnifera. Next base: position 911 of record JBDJHY010179560.1, read on the forward strand.
AAATTATTATTTTATCATGTTAAAACTACTGAAACTATATCATGATATTTTGACATGGATTTATAAATTCTACATTAACTTATAAATATTTATGAAACTAGTATGATATAGATATGAAAAGAAAATTAAGTATCTCTATCTCAATCATTCTTAGGCTTCATCCATTTAGACATGTCCCTTTTAAAAGCCATTTTATGAATACGCATATCTTAGGAAGAATATATAGAACCGAGTGGACTTGGTATGTACCTGTTATAGGTGGCTAATACTCTCTTATAATCCCATAAACCTTTTAGCTGTCAAAGGTCTACTTTTGACTTAGTTATAGATTAATAACTAAAATTTCATAATTAGTTCTAGTCTTGCATTTTAGAGAGAGACTTTGACAATGAAGGTGTAGTTTAAACAACGTATAATGTTGAAAATTTAAGGTTTTTCTAGTTAAGTTGTTGTTTTGATAAATTGGTGATTTCAGGATCGATTTTAACTCTATTTTTTAAAGAAATTTAATAGTGTAACTTCCAAAGTTATTAGTATCATGATTTTGAAAAAAAATCAAAATTTACCCTTGGGCCTCGGGGTTGACTTATTTAGGTTTAATCTTTTGATTCAGTTTTGAAAATATGGCAATATGGTGTTGATAATTTATGTAATGACCAACAATCGGTCCTGATGGTAACTACCTTCCTGTATAGATAAGTCATCCCAATAATGATAACTTGGGGAAAACCAAGTTGAATGCATAATTAGTTATATAAAAGAACTAATAAGGGAAAACATCAGCTATTATATCCAAAACTAGGTTTTAGCTATGTACAATCTACTACTAGAGGTATACATAATCACAAGATCTCTATACAGTCTTTAATGAAAAATACATCAGAAAACAAAAGGTAAAATCTATCTACGTAACTGTTGATGAAATTGGAAACTACCTCAGAAATACTCATGGTTTCTCTTGGGATGAGGATGATATATGATCACGATCTCCCGGGCACTAAACCTGCACATAAGTGCTGAAAAGAAAGGAGCGGGTACAAATCCAAGGTACTTAGTAGCATCCTCGACCCATATAAGAATTAAGAGATGATGAAAACTCCTAACATCTAACCACCCTCCATAATTACAACAAGCATATCTTAATAAACATCAAACCAGCACAATACAAAGCTAATAAACTAGAGGAATACAAGTAGTATTTACAATTTTTCTAAACTAGATGAATACAAGTAGTATTTACAACTAAATCTAAAGTCATAATGTCAAATAGTAGTCAAAGAAAATAAGACAACGGTGTTCTTAATTATCCATGGTATAAATAACCTAATTTTATTAACATGTATCAAAAAATATCAAATCATCAACTGTATCAAATAATCTCATGTCATCATCACATATAAAATAATCTCAAGTCATCAACATGTATAAATTACCTAAAGTCGTCACCAACTCGCAAGTGACTCAAAACATCAATCAATAGACAAACTAGTGATGTTTTAGATTAGTGTAAATGCAATGCAGTGGGCAAATAATCATGATATGTGTATACCCTATTGATACACAACCATTTTTAACTTACATACAGTTAAGATCTATGTACCGAATGTATTCCTGGAAAAATCCGAGGTGCATTACATCAATACTTGAAGTAAACCTCAAGTTATATTCATTATAAATACCTGGACCAAAATTCAGGTTATATAAATATATCAATAACTTGAAGAAACCTCAAGTTATATTTTTATATCAATACCTAGAAGAAACCTCAAGTTACACTTATATATCAATACTGGTTGAAATCTCAGGTTGTGTTTATTTATAAATACCAGAAAGAAATCTAAGGTTATACCTCATTTCCTTGTAGAAACCACATGCACTAATATCTTATTACCTCAATAGAGTGTTTTTGGCATAAACCTCGATTTCCCACATCCCAAATAATCTGCATAACCTAGTTTCCATGTATAAATAACAAGAGATATGCCAAGACATGGAGAGTGGCACCAACCCAGTTTATAACAAAGAAATCTATTCATCATGGAGATAAACAATCATCAAGTAAATCATATAAATCTAGCATTCACAGTGCTTCACAAAGTAATTAATTTCGATTCAATAGTAATCACAAGGAAATTCCATTAAAGTTCTAGTCCAATGTGACCTAATCAAATCAAGGCATATTAACCAACTCAAGAGATAAGTTACCATCATGAATTAAATATCATTTTATCAAATAGTTTCTTATTTTAAACTCGACATGCTTGACACTAGCACCTAGGAGGGTCTCATCATTTAACCGACACGGTTATCCCCATTATGCCAATTACTCAAAAACACAATCAAGTGACAAATCAAATTAAGAATAGATTCCTAACACCATATTAAAAAAAACAAGAACCTCACCTTGCCTTTAAGGTGGAAAAAACACTAAAGTCAAAGTCTTACTCTTCCAAAGTACCTAAAAATGCTCCCAATCTATTTAAATACTTATTCTACATAAGACACAAAAACTATCAGCACCCTTATTGCCATCCTTTAAAAAAAGATATAAAATTCAACTCAAAAAAATCAAACACACCCCAAGGGAAAATCTTGAATTCTATTTCGAAGTTATGTTACCCATAATTGGGGAATTCAAATACCATTTTTTTAAAAAAAGAGTTAAAACGACCTTGAATCATCACTTTATCAAATATAAACTTAACTAGAAAAAGCTAAAATTTTCAAGCTTAAGCTATAAAATAGTTGATAAATCACTAAATTTATGATAAAATCAACTTACCCATAGAATAAGGATCCTAAAAATGTGATTTCATAAATAAAAAAATTGAATAAATAAACCCCCAGTTTTCTCAATCACTTTGGCAGATGAACAAAAATTGTAGCTGAAGAAATCGTAGAAGAATTCAAAAAGGAGTATTGGGTACTAACAACCTTATCAAACCGAGAAGAATGCTGCAAGAATCAATCAATTATGAGCTTTAGAACCGTTAATATGCTCAGCTTACAAAATGAACACAGTATGAGACATAAATACACAAATAAATACACCCGTAATTTCTGCACCATCCACTTAATTTTTGCTAAAAAGGCCCTAACTTCTTCATACGATAACCAAATGACCCAGTTCTTTTGGTGTAAATTCTGAAATTTCAATACATCAAAATGAGTTCATTTCAGTCAAGTGATACATTAAAGCTCCAATGTCAAAATCGTCAAGCTCCAAATATGTACCCGAAACTCATTCGGGACCTTTAGAACACACACGAATAATGGAAAGTACTTGTAAAATACATTTAGGAACTTCTTGAATCATCAAAAGACCCAAAAGAAGTTATCTTAATCAGATGTTGACCGAAGTCAATTCTTAATACAAGAATCTCAAAATTTTTAAATAATAACTCAAAACTCATCTAAAAGCCTTGGTAACTGAATCAAACCTTCAACTAGACCTAATGCCATATTACAAAAGTTATCAAAACTATTGAAATTCCATTCGTGCTTGCTATCACCAAATGTAGACTTTGGTCAATTCTTTTACACTTTCAAATTTAGAAACTCAAAATCTTTTCCAAAACTTATCTGAATGCAGACCCAAGAAAATAGTTTTACTAACTCAAAAATCATGTTCTGAAACTAATAGAATTGACAGATTTTGAATTGGAGCACTCTAACTCTGAATGTTGAGCTAAGTCAAACTTATAACCTAAACTTTGAAATTATACAACCAAACCACCTAAACTAATCATGAAAGGAATAAAACTCAAACCACCTAAACTCATCCCCTTATTGGTGATTGATGGTTGAGTTTCAACTTTATTTTTATTTTGGGTGATGGTAGCTTAGAAACTCAGGATTTGGGGTAAGTAGACCAGCTCATTTGGTGACAATATGGTACTAGAGATTTCTAGTTTGTCTTGTGTACATGGAGTGGTATTGGTTATCCTTGATGTGTTAATTCCCAGTTATGACTTAGAAATTCAGACTCATGTGGTACGGTTATAGTATTATCTTGAGAGTTCACTTGAGAAACAGAATTAGGAATTTCAGGTTATGTTTTATGTCCTAGGTCAATTCAGCACTTCATTCCTCTTATAATCAAGGACGAATATGGTTCTTAATAGTGGAATTTATAATGAATTAAAAGGTAATTTCTCTATTTTAGGGTATTTTGACTATTTTTCCTTTTCCATAGTCTCGTTATATCAAATTAGTGTGGTTCTAAGGTTGGTTTGAGAATGAGATGAGTTATGATATAAAGTTTTAAGAAGTTTGAGTTTAAAGCTTCCAAGTGTCAAATGTGCAACTCAAGGAATCATTTAGAGTTTGGGACCTTATATCAAACGTTCGTTAGTTTCATTAGCTTCGAAACGTTGATTTTAGTCTAGTTACACTCTTGTTTTTTTAGACCCTCTGTGGTGAGTTTTAGCATTTAGACGGGCTAAAATTGAAGTTTAAGTGAAACAGTTGACTTCGGTCAACATTTGATATTAGAGTGCTAGAATAAAAAATATGATGAACCTGTTGGATTCGAGAGGAGGAGTTTTTCCTAGAAGAAGTCTTTTATATTTTTTGGATCCTAGGGGTATTTTGGTATTGTTAGTTAAAAATGGGTCCTTAATTAGAAGAGGGTCAAGGAGACCTTGTATGCGTGATTTTATATTTCCATTGAGTCTAAAAATCAAAAATAGTATATCTGTATATATAGTTTGTATATACGGGATTATGAATGAATCTCGAGGGGTTATTCGAGTCATGATTTTACCTTATCTCTTTGTTGTTCAACTGTTGTTTGTGCTGAAGTTGTCCGTTCTTTGCACTCATGACCCTCCCATCACGTTCATGAATTGAACTTGAAATGAAACGGAATATTTTTTCCAAACTTGATAATTTGATTCTCCAAGAATCGAATAACATGTTTTTTCTATAAAATTCGGACTTCGATATTATCGGCCTGGGTTGGAATTTCTATTATAATGCTAAATATCAACATTTGGGTGTTGATTGCTGTTATTTTATTGTGTATGACATGTTATGAGTATACTTAGCTTTTTTGGAGGCTATTCGAAATGGGTAAGCACTTGAGTAGCTTGGTACTTCGAAATTAAGGCAATTTGAGGTTTAATGGATATTTATAAATTATTGACAATTGCTTTACCATTTGGGGTGCCTTGGGTGATTTGGGATTATTATTATCCTTCATGTTGGGCTAGAATTGGGATAATTCAAATGATGTAAAAACATAAGAAAATTATTGTTTTATATGTATACTTAATTGAAATGTGAAGTGTTAGGTTGATTCATATATTACAAATAAGGTGCCTTTGTCTAGAATTCAGGGTCTAATTACTTACTTGATTGGGTAAGTGCCTTGTTAAACTATGGGTAACCTTGTAATGAAAAATGGACCATTTGAAGGGCTAGACATAAAATAGAGATATTGGTTATGCTTGAATTTTGAGGAATAAACTTATACTATCTCCTTTTGTTTGTTGATGCTATTAAATTCGAATTGTTGTCATCCATCAAAAGGGAGAGATTGTTAGTGCTCACGTTTATATGAGTTACAACAATAAAGAATCATCAAATCTATTTTATGAATGGTCGTTGCTCATTAATATGCATAGGAGCCTCTACTTTGCTTGGAATCATTAAAGTCCTCACAAATACCAAAGAAGAAGCCTAAAATCTCTGAATACGAAGAATATTAATTACTTTTTGAGAGAAGAAAAACATTAAATGTGTTCACAATTAAAATCGACTTCGCAATGAATATATTCACATCTACTCTGGAGACAAAAAGAATCATGCTTCAAAAGAAGTAAATGGTAAAATGACCCGTTGAAGAAAATTGTATAAAATGGTTGAAAATCTTGAAAATAATCTAACCTCTTAATTATTTTCATAGATCGATTCCCTTGGGTTGTTCCAACGGCTAGTTCTCACATCTATATAAAGAACTCCTCTTCAAAAGGATAGACATGCTCTATAAGTCCTCAAAAGTTTCTTTGCTCTACTTTTAACAAGCATTGTAATACCTCGCGTTTTACTATGTATATGAAAAAGAGAGGAGAGAAAACTCGAGTGAGGCATAGCACAAAAATTAAAAGAGCGTATGTTGAGGTCTTGTATATGCTCAGTAAAATCTAAAGAATATGTTGAGGTCTTGTGTAGGCTTAGAAGAATTGTAAGATTGAGCTCTTGTGTAGGCTCAATCAGTTTTGTGAATAGTTTAAAACTGAGTTTTGTTTAGACTCATTTGTGATGTAATCGTGCTAAATAGTAGAAGCCTCTTGCAACTCAAGGGACTTGATTAAGACTCATATTGAGCCCTAACTAGTATAAAAATATTGTGTGTTGATTTTTCTTTCTTTCTGCACTATATTTATATTTGATATTCATCAAACTACGATAACAGTTGACTAAGTCTATGTGACAGTCCACTAAGGGAAGAAAAATTTGCAATTTACCACCACCCTCTTGCACTTTTAAGGTTAATCTTGATATTTTCCTATATAAGTAAATATGTGATGTATAATTAATAACATAAGATACAAAACATTTTTAACCATCCATTTTATCTCTCACGGTTATTAGGGTTAAATATGTGATGTATTATTAAAAACATAAGATACAAAAAATTTTTAACCGTCCATTTTCTCTCTCACGGTTATTAGGGTTTAGAATTGTAATATAGAGGTTGCTCTAACACGCCATGACAATCACTGCCGACCAATAATTCAAACGGTAGTTTGACCAACTCTTGTGCTTCCACAACAGAATAAATAAATAATTTTTCGTTTATGATTTACGCATAATTTGATTAAATTTAGTTTTAACTTTAGTTTAAACTTTCAGAAGGACTAATTAAGAGACCTCAATCAGTATAGTAATGCTTTTGACAAATTTTATAACTAAGAAAGACATGAATAAAGTATTTTAACCCACATCGGAAAAACGTGCACCTTAAAACTCTGATGTGCCATAACTCAAATAATAAATTCATGAGATAAAATTAAGTGGGGCTAAATAGTTTTAATGTAATTGAAAAGTAGTCATTTTTAATGCAACAAAAAGAATCAGTTAAAACACAGAACAATACTGAAATTTCAAAATAGCTGACAGAGTTCAAACTTTTATAATACAAATATAAGAATTTATTATAATGCGATTCATGGAGTTTAAAACTTTCTGTGCTACATGTGAATATTCGGAAAAGGTTGAAATCCAATGATTCATAAAGTTCAAAATTTTAAATTTCAGGGTTTAAACCAATTAATTTTTCTAGATTTTTTTCCTTCTAATTTTAAATAGGAATATTATCATGAAAATTTTATCCCTGCATTAAATAGGTTTTAAAAGATAGTCTAAATCATAATTAAGTAATAACTTTTTCAGTTTATAATAATCTATTTAGCCCAAGACATACATACCATACCATACCATAGTGTGACAAAATACATTGTGAAAGTGTGGTGCACCTTTGAAAAAAATGCGTGGATAACAATACCGAAAACAGTGATAGGGATAAGGAAGTAGGACATGTTCTGGTTTACATTTTAATTTTTACTTTTCAATTCATCTTTTACTTGTTTCCCGGTTAAGTATAAATTTTTTAAATATTAAACAATAGTAGTATTTAATAGCATAAGTAAAATACAAAATACAAAGATAGATTATTTATTAATTTTTTTAAATTAAAAAAAAATTATTTTTAACTTACTGAATAATTAAAATAAATGAAAAAAGTATTTATTTATTTATTTATCTAATAAACAATACAGAACTGGACGAAAGGAATATTTATTTATTTAAAATAATACAGAACTTTCCAGCTCTTTCCAACGAATTCCTACTCGTCCTTGGTCTTGCATGATGCAATGGAAACTCCTAGAATGATTAGAATTTAGCCAGAATCAACTTCCACCTAACGCCAAACAAACCACGACGTACTTGGATTTTTATATTTATATCTTTGACTTTGGATTAAGCACCTTAATTATCCCCATTACTTAGACATAATCTTGGATTGTTCTCCAAATCTCTAGTATGGATTATCCAAGTGTGTCTTTGTTATCCATGTGGCATAAATGGTGGGACCCTTTTGCAGCTGGCACTAACTTCTACCAGTCTTTGATGTGTGGTGAGCCCCACCCTCTCTTTTGTGTACACAAAAAATTAAACGGGGGTGCAATTAGTTTACTACATATATTGGATGATTGTGGGCAATGGTATTGAATTTTCTTCATCTCTATAAAGCCTAAGAACCCGCAAAAACATATAGGGGGGTTATTTGAAAAGGATTTGCTTAATTGCCTCCCTTCTTCTTCTTCTTCTTCTTCTTTTTTTTTTTTTTGTTTGTTTGTTTTGTTTTTGCACACCCTTTTGCGGGTTTAATTATTTCAAGATTGAACGTTTGAAAATATAAGTTTTTTGATTGATTTAAGGTTGCTGATTCTGTTTTCTAGAAGAAGGGAGGCTGTTAATAAAATTCATTGCATTTTTTCATAATGATAGTAAGGTGGTGGATAACAGCACTGCAATTGACAGAGCTGTTTGTGAGTGCTTTGGTTCATTTGGTTTATGGGTTTTATATATTCAGCACAGCTGTGGCTGGTGACCTTTCTCAGGCTTTAAGTGATTTATTGTACAAGAATAATTTGGAGGTTAACTTGAAATCAGAGGATTCAAAGGAGGATATTACAAGTGCAGAAGATCTGCCTCCCATTGTGTTGGTTCATGGAATCTTTGGTTTTGGAAAAGGGGTAAGTTTCTACTCCTCCATTTCGCTCATATTAGGATAAAGATTAAATTTTTCAGGAAGAATTCTAACATGGTCTTGAAATTGTGATGTTTTTGTAGAGATTAGGAGGGCTTTCATATTTTGCTGGTGCAGAGAAGAAGGATGATAGGGTTCTTGTGCCTGATTTGGGGTCATTAGCTAGCATATATGATAGGTGGGTTGAGGCAACCTCAAATGCTTGTTGTTTATGTTTTTCGTTTTTTGGCATGTTGTGATGTTTTTGTTCTGTTCTACATGATTCTTTTTTTGTTCTGTTGCAAAGTTTGATGGAATTTAGGTTTCAGGGCTCGTGAATTGTTTTATTATTTGAAAGGAGGGCAGGTTGATTATGGGGAAGAACACAGTAATGCTTGTGGGCATTCCCAATTTGGACAAATTTATGAACAAGGTTAAAAGCTCTTTTTGTCTCCTTTGTATAGTCCCAATGTTTGTAAATTCATGGTAATTGTGGAAAATGTTGAAGCTTTTTGCGTCATCTGTTTGTTTCGTTGCATTTCGATGTTTTGATGAATCTGTGAATGGTTAATTTAGCCGTTGTTACTCTATCTTAAGCAGGACACTACCCAGAATGGGATGAAGATCACCCTATTCATTTTGTTGGTCATTCAGCTGGAGCACAAGTTGTTCGAGTTTTGCAACAAATGCTAGCTGATAAGGTTAGTCTGCATATAATCAGTTCATGGTTTTTGAGATTTGGAAGAAGTTTGTTTTTAATTTAAAGGTTATTGTGAGTGTAGGCATTTAAGGGATTTGAGAACACTTCTGAGAACTGGGTTTTAAGCATCACAGCATTATCTGGAGCATTCAATGGGACTACAAGAACCTACTTCGATGGAATGAAGTAGGTTTCTGATATCTTGTTATCTTGTAGTTCAAAATATAGTTAATATCTTATTGTCATATAGATTAGTGACACCCTTGGCTTTTCATTATATAGATTGTGCCATTGGTGTAATTTCTAGTATTTTGTAATGACCACAGAGCCTTAGATAATGCGATCTGATGCCACTTTAGTTGTTGCTCAATGGATTCAACCAGTAATTATCATATCAGTATTAGATAACGATAATATGAAGGCGTTAACTTTGTTGTTTCTATTAAACCCACTTTCAATTTACTGTTTACCTTTATTTTTCTTTTTGGTTATGAAAATATTGCTGTCATGTGTTTGTAGCCTTTATTTTTAAGTTATATGTTTACCCTTATGATTTGCCAATCATGAATCTTTACTGAATTGACTGATTTCTTACATAGTCCCGAAGACGGGAAGTCCTTGAGGCCTGTGTCTTTGCTTCAGCTTTGCCGCATTGGAGTGACAATTTACGATTGGTTAGACATAACCTGGCTAAAGAACTATTACAATTTTGGATTTGACCACTTCAACATATCCTGGAGAAAAATTGGAATATGGGGTCTAATTGATTGCCTCTTAGGAAATGCTGGTCCATTTGCTTCAGGGGACTGGATACTTCCAGATCTTACCCTCCAGGGGTCGATCAAGTTGAACAACCACTTGCATACATTTCCTAACACATACTACTTCAGCTATGCTACCAAGCGTACCAGCAAAGTCATAGGTCTAACAGTCCCTTCTGGCATACTAGGGATACATCCTCTACTCTTCATCAGAATCCTACAAATGAGTCTATGGCGCCATCCTCCAGATGTCCCTCCCCCATTTAAGGGCTATAGGTGTGTTTTTGTTTTTTTCCTTACTATTCCATGTCCCTTGTACCTGGACTTTCGTTCAAATTAATTGGCAGTTACGTTGTATTTAAAGATTTACCATGTATCAAAACAAAGTGGAACTGCCATATAACAATTTCTATACAAATCATACGTAATTTCATCATCTCACTGCTTTTGGTTCATCTAATTCTTGCAGAGATGAGGATTGGTGGGACAATGATGGTGCACTCAACACTATATCTATGACACATCCTCGTTTCCCAGTCGAGCACCCAAGTCACCTGGTTGTTAAAGATTCTGATTGCCAGCCTTTTCTACCTGGCATCTGGTAGGCAACCAGTCTTAAGCTTCTGCTTTTGTATTTCTTTTGCCAAGCTGCGGTATTTAACTTCTTTATTTTCTTGCTTAAGTAAAGAAGGTCGCACACTTTGATCATTCTTATTTTCTCATTACTATCTGGTTTTTCTGAGTTTTAAGAAATGAGGTGTTAATAGCTTTGAATTCTCTTATAAAGAACCACCCCTTGTCACTTGTCACCTTTTCCTAGTTGTAAGACAAAAGTTTCTTAACCAAAGTGTGGTGCTCTTTCTTTATTATTCTTTTTTCCTCAAAATAATCATTAACCGCTTGATAGTTATTCATGATTCTGAAACAAGTCCAGTTTGCTGACCAATATTTTTACATGTTATCCTTTAAGAGTTTCTATTTTGATGATAAA
>JBDJHY010179581.1:0-12120 GCA_039654485.1 Withania somnifera
TTATTAACTAGAGTATTAACCTCTTTTGACTTGACTCTTTTGCAATTGACGCTTAACGCCATGCGCATCATCGTGGATTTTACACTTGCCTGTTATAAAGTTATGGAAAAACCCACTGTAGATTTGTTTAAACACCTTTTTACTGTAAAAAGTTCAAGGCCTTCAAAGGGGTGGTACTTTTTCAACCCCCTTCGTAATTTTAAAATTCTATCCCCTTCCAAAATTGCTGGTTAGAATGACAAATTCTTCTTTTTAAAGTAGACCAATTTTGTTTTCCCCCAGATTGGAATTTGGGTAAAATAAAATATAGTGCTACCGGGGTTATCAGTTCCTTGGACCTCAACCTTGTTGATCAGATACTTCCCTATCACTGTCGTTTCAACGATGTCGCCCTATTCCAGGAAAAAATCAGTGCCTTTAACCCAGGTACCGAGGTCTTTAAAGTGGTACCGTACGAGGAGGTTTTCGAAGGGACCCTAGGTAGTTAAAAGTCTATTCTTTTGAGGTGGATTTTTCAGTTTGCTTTGCCTATCTAACCTATTTTTGTCTTTTTTTTCAGTGGTTCATATAAGACTTGGCAAGAAAAATCAACCTTCCAGCTCGTCAGCGAGCTTGGTAAGGAGGCAACTACTCCTAGTCCCCTCCGTATAACCAAAGTGCTTGTCCAGGGTGCCACTCCTGAGGTGGGCCGGAAGAGGAGCACTTCAGCTCAGGAATTGATACCTAAGAGGCACAAGTATTTTAAGCTTTGTCCTATTGAGGATATGTCTTCAAACAGCCTCAGCAATGTAAGTATCCCCGAATCTAGTTGTACCCCTATTTGACTTTTCTTCCTATTCTAATGTTTTTCCTCTTTGCAGGTTTTGTCAAAGGCGGCCACCCTCCTGGCTCGACGAATGAGCCCGGCCACTGAGGAGGTCCATTGGGAGAGGGATCAGTGGAAAGAATTAGAGGGGCAGTTGAAAGTCTCTGAAAAGAAAAGAAAGGTTGTCGAAAACAAAAGGTCAGCAGAGAAGAAGCAGGAGAAGGTAGAGATTGAGCTCCACCGCTTGAAGGAGGACTTTGTTGTGAGTTCACTGAAGTCCTCTTTGAGAAGGTTACCATGACCATCGCCTTCTCAGTGTACGTCTTATTTTTGAGCAATTTGCTGGTCACTGCCACCAAAGCAATGGTGTTGGGCAATGTAGCTGAGGCGTACCCCGACCTGCCCATCTGAAGTAAAAGCTTCTGCTATGACACAAACGCCGAGGCTCGAGTAACTAAGGATTTGATCAAGGCAATATTGGACAGACCAGAGCTCCCGTTGATATGGTTTATTGACCAGCACCTCTCCCCTTTTTATGTGGAGGAGTTGAGGGCATGTACTAAGGATGTCAATCCTGACATCTAGGAGCTTCTGGTTGTTGGAGGTGTGCCACATGCCGAGGAGCCACTGTCCATCCCTGGTGTCCTTCTGAGCTATCCTGTCGAGGTCCCTATTGCTGCTTCAACTGCTGAGTGTCTGGTGGAGATAGAGCCCATTTCAACCTTTGAGCAGGTCGAGGAAAATGATTAGAATCTAGGGCCTTTATAACTATTTTTTCCCCATATTTGTAAACACCCCGGCTTGTTAGCCTTTTATCAAAAAATGAAAATTTTTCTCAATTTACTTCGTACTTCCTGCCACTTCTAATATTTTCATTCTTTATTTTTAGCAAATCATCTTGAACAAGTGGAAAGGAAAAACTTTTTCCTTAGAAGGCTCCTTCATGAGAGGAATAGGGAGTTACATATCAAGAACGAGTTCAATAGATACTTTGGAACTCGATTATCCCAGAATACTGAATTTCAAGGCCTGGTAAACAAGCTGAGAGCCTCCTGCGATGAGATGAATTACCTCAGGGAGGAGAACGCCGAACTATTGCAGAAGGTTGAGAACTTATCGGGGGATGTCCGTATGCTTGTGAGCAATATTGAGAGATCAATTGCTTATTGAAAGGCTAAAGCAACTCAGCACCGGCTGGACGTTGCCCACCGAGAGGCCGAGGTGAGCCGCCTCCGAGATCAAGTACGCGAATACGAGAAGATAGTATTCATTAAAGGAGGATTTCTTACCTTAGACAAGGTAGAGGAACGAGTTAACGAGCTGACCACCATCTTTTCCAGTATAACCATGATGTACGAGGAAGGGTCCCCTTGCCATAAAAAGAACAGGATCATTCTAGACCATGTGTTGGCTATGTATAAAGATATGAAGAAGCGGCCTCAGCACTTCTGTCTTAACTTTCAAGCCAGTTCAAGCCAACGAAATCCTCCTTCAGCTGCCCCTCGAGGATCATACCTACGCTGGATGGGCTGGGTCATAGTAGACCAACTCAGTCTCGATAATGTCGTCAGAGTTAGGACAGTTCTCTTTACAATGTATCAGTATAATTTGATAAGTAGAAAATTTTTTATGTAAATATTTGTACAACTTTAAATAAATTGACTTTGTCTTGCATACTCATGCTATATTACATTCTTGTTTTCATTTCATGTTAGTGCATTACTTTTATATATCTGCCCTTAGATGTGGTTATGCGACACTTGGTAGAACCGAGCTCCCTTTGACGAGGTCGATTTACTTTCTTATATTGTGGTGCTTTGCTGAACCGATTCTCTTTGACGAGCTCGATTTACTTTTTCACTTTGCGGTGCTTTGCCTAACCGATTTCACTTTGACGAGGTCGATTTATAATTTTACAACGTTATGTCGAATTGAACTCCCATGTATAAGGTTGATTTACTGCATAATGAATGGTACTTATCCGAAACGATCTCAGGGTTGTCCCTGAGGTTCATGACTTGCGGCGGTATGACCGAACCGATCTAGGGGTGGTCCCTAAATTTAACTCGATTTTAATTTGTTTGTCCTTCTTTAGGCTGGGGTCTTCCCCATGCCTTTTAGACCAATTAATAACATCCATAAAAACTTAGGGGTAATAAAGTATGATCATAAGAAGTATACATAATTGTAATCACAAGAAACTATAAATATTACTGATAAAATCTTCGTAAATTACTTACATGTCAGGTTCTGGGTACTTTGATATCATCTAGTCTTGCCAATTTATAGTTGTCTGAGTTGGAAGCCTCAATTACCTGATAAAGGCCTTCCCAGTTTGCCTCAAGCTTTCCTATCTTTTCAGCTCGGCTGACTTCATTTCGTCTCAAGACCAGCTGACCTGGGCTGAATTGGGTATTTTTTTTACCTTGTCATTATAGTATTTGTCCATAGCTTGTTTATATCTTGCCTGAGTAATAGCTGCCATCTCTCTTTTTTCTTCTAAGAGGTCAAGCTTACACTTGAGCACTTCTTTGTTTTCTTGTTGAACATAGTGTATGGACCTCGAGATGGGCACCTCTTTCTCGATTGAGATCATTGCTTCCGTTTTATATATAAGGCTGAGTGGGTTTTCTCGAATAGATGTTCTTGGGGTTTTCCTATATGCTCATAAGACATTAGGTAGGTTCTCTACCCAATCTCCCTTAACCTTGTCTAGCCTTGTTTTCAAGCCTTGTAGCAGTGTCCTGTTAGTGACCTTAACTTTCCCATTCGCCTGACGGTATGCCACTAAGGTGAATTATTGAGTGATTTTCATCTCTTCACACCATGATTTGAATAGGTCATCTGGAAACTATTTTTTGTTATCCGAGATGATTTTCTTTGGTATCCCAAATCGACAAATGATATTTTTCCATACGAAGTTCAGAACCTCTTTTTCTGTGATGGTAGCTAAGGGTTCTACCTCTACTCATTTAGTGAAGTAGTCTATGGCCACGACTAGAAAATTCACTCTTCAGCTCCAGGAAATGGTCCCACAATGTCGACTCTCCATTAGGAAAAAGGCCAGGCACTCTGCATTGTGATTAATTCCATTTGAGGCCTCCGAGCTATTGGAGCATGGAATTGGCACTTCAGCCACTTCTAAACGAAGTCAAGTGTCTCCTGGAATAAAGTAGGCCAGTAATAGTCCCATCTCAGGATCTTTTTTGCCAATCCCCTTGCACCTAAGTGGCTACCACATGAGCTCTCGTGGATTTCTTGTATTATGTAATTGGTCTGAACTGGCCCTACACACCTTATCAAAGGCTATAAAAAGGACCTCTTATAAAGGATTCCATTTTCCAACACATACCTGGGTGCTTTGAGCTGTAGTTTTCTCGCCTCAGCTGGATTAGGTAGGGTTTCTCCTGAGGTAAGGTATTTCACTATCGGGGTCATCCAGTTGTCATCAACCTTCTCCACCATAGAGACATTTATCTCGTGTATACTTGAACCTCTTCAATTAATACCTGGCAACCGTCTCCTCTTTTTTCGAGTATGCCAATTTGCTGAGTGCATCGACTCTAGTATTTTCTCGTCTGGGAACCTTGGTTATTTGGAAATAAGAGAATCCTCTTCGTAATCCCTTCACTAATACAAGGTATTTCTTCAGCTAGGTATCCTTGGTTTCATTCTCACCTTTCACTTGATTAACCATAATTTGGGAATCACAGAAGACAGAAAGTGACCTTATTTTCATTTTCTAAGCTAGGCGTAATCCAACTATCAGTTCTTCATACTCTATCGTGATTTTTGTTATTTTAAAAGTAAAATACAAAGCGTACGACATCTCAGTTCCCTTAAAACTTTTGAAAAGGATTCATTCCCCGCTATCGTCTTTACTAGAGGCTCCATCTGCGTGCATAATGAAAGTATCCCTGAGTGCCTTGGGTTCCTTGTCTACCTTGGCTTCCTATAAGGGAAGTTCTATCGCCTCTGAGGTAGATTGATGCATCTTAACCAAGAAATCCACCTGAGCTTTGCCTTTTATGACTTTTTAAGGTCGAAAATCAATTTCATATTCCCCGAGCTCGACTACCTACTTCATCAGCTGCCCTGAAGCTTCTGGCTTCAATAGTACCTGCTTCAAGAGCACATCTATTAGCACACAAATGGGGTATCCTTAAAAGTAGGGACGAAGTCGCCAACCTGCTGTTATCAGTGCTAGAAATATCTTCTCAGTGGGCAAGTATCTCGTTTTGTCTCTATATAGAGCTTGGTTGATGAAGTAGATTAGCTTTTGAGCTCCCCCTTCTTCCTTGACAAGAACGGTGCTAACCGCTTCACCCACTGCCGCCAGATAGAGGTATAAGGTTTCTCCTGGCTTTGGTATATCTAGTTTAGGAAACGTCGTCCGATATCAGTTTAGGTCCTTAAAGGCCTTTTGACATTCGTCTATCTAGTGGAAATTCTTAGCATCTTTTAGGATGTGGAAGAAAGGCAATTGCTTTTCAGCTGACTTAGATAAGAAGTAGCTTAGGGTGGTCAGGCACCCTATTAGTTTTTGCACATCCTTCTGGCACTTCGGTGATTTCATCTCAGCCACAGCTCTTACCTTGGAAGGATTTACACTCAGTCCCTTCTTGGATACAACATA
The DNA here is from genome assembly GCA_039654485.1 of Withania somnifera. Taxonomy (NCBI): domain Eukaryota; kingdom Viridiplantae; phylum Streptophyta; class Magnoliopsida; order Solanales; family Solanaceae; genus Withania; species Withania somnifera. The sequence goes on from JBDJHY010179581.1 coordinate 5,442, forward strand.
TCCTAAGAACTTCTCCGAGATGACCCCGAAGTACACTTCTCTGGATTCAGCTTCACCCCGGTATGCCTTAGGAGTTGAAGGACCTCCTCCAAGCCTTTTATGCTCATGCCCAGGACCTTGCTTTTCATGACTATGTCGTCCACATAGACTTCTACCACACTGCCGATTTGTTTTTTAACACTTTTTCCACTAGCCTTTGGTATGTAGCTCTAACATTCTTCAAACTAAAAGGCATCTTCCTGTAGGAAAATGTCCCCCAGTCTATAATGAAGGCAGTTTTGGGAGCATTCACCTCATCCATGAGCACTTGGTAGTAACCTTTGTACAGGTCTAAGAAGCTCAAGAGCTTATACCCTGAGATAGTTTCTACCTTCTGGTCGATGACTCACAAGGGGTAGCAATCGTTGGGGCAATACTTGTTCTAATCTATGTAGTCTACACACATTCTCCATCCTCCCTCTGCCTTCTTCACCATAACCGTATTGGAAACCCAGGTCAGATACTTGACCTCAAAAAGGATATCAACAGCCACGAATTGTTCAACTTTAACTTGGATTACCTGATTTCTTTCAGGTGCAAATTTCCTCTTTTTGTGCTATACAGGCTTTATTCGTGGATCCGCATTCAACCTGTGGACTATCACCTCAGGTGGCACACCTTTCATGTCCAAAAAAGACCAGGAAAAGACATCGTTAAACTCTTAAAGTAAAGATATGATCAACTGATAGAGGGTTGAGTTCCGCGATGACCCTACCATGACTTTTCTTTTAGGAAAATCAGGGTCCAATACGACCTCCAGTTATTTTTCATCCGCTCTCCCTAATTGGATGATGGGGATTCTCCATTGGGACTGAGAACAAGTGATCTGTAACTGCTATTTGTTCACCTCCAGTTCTTTTTTTAGCATAATTCGCATGCACTCTTGTGAAAATTGTTGGTCATCTCGGACGGAGGCTATCCTATGCTTAGTGGGAAAATTTATCATAAGGTGATATGATGAACAAACTGCCTTGACCGGTGTTTTCCAATCCCGTTCAAGAATAACATTATAGGGAGAGGGCGCATTGATCACATAGAACTCGACCATCATGACTTTCTGCTCAGGGTAGTCCTCTACAGTCACCGATAACCAGTGGTTCCCTCAGATATCACCTCTCACTAAGTAAAAGTCTAAAGAGATTGGTCAATCTGTTGGAAACTACTTCGATCAATTTCGAGTTGATGGAAGCATGCTGAGAAAATGATGCTAACAGCAGTTCCATTATCCACATATACTCGATACACTTGTTTGTTTGCCAGGGTCAGTTTTATCACCTAGGCATCAACGTAAGGCATCGCTCCTGGAACCGCGTCTTCTTCAGAAAAAGTGATGACTTCTACTGACTTGAATCATTTATGGTGAGGTTCCTCCAGGGGTACCCTTCTCGCTTTTGCCTTCAGAATAACTTGTGACATCCCTTCTGGGGGGCCGCTGAAGATTGCATGTATTACCCCGCGACATTGTTGTTTTGGTTCAGAGTAGGGGTAAAGATGGTGCAGGGGCTCCATTTTCTTGCTGCTGGCTGGGGAAAACATGAATATGTTTAGGATTGAAATAACTGTTCTGACCTGTGTATCCCTGAGTGGGGTACTGGGAATACTTGTTCTGAGGAGTCTCCCACCTCCTATAGTGCTGGCCGTGACCTCGGCCGCTCAGGTTGAATCTTTTCCTTCCTTAGGGCTGATAGCTTCCTCGGCCACCTCGTCCATGTCCTCATGAGGAACTTATAATGGCAGCTGTGTACTATGCCAGCACACCTTGTTTGACGTACTTGTCGATCTCTTTGATGAGATCCTTGCATATCTCGGTCTTGTGACTATGATCATTGTTGAAGTGGCACTACAAGCTCCGAGATCATTTATGTGGTGGGGCCTGTAGTGCCTAAGGTGGCCTCAGTACATCCTGGTGAAGTGCCAGGATCTCAAACCTAGACTTCAATAGCGGGGTCAGGGAGCCTTTAGCGAACTTCTGTCCACTTCACCCCTGGTGCAGCCTGTCAAAGACATTCTTTTAGGGATTCTATCATTCCCGTATTTCCTTTCCGACCTGTTTCCTTCTCGCTTCTTCCTGTTCACCTCATCTTCTGTAAAAAAATTTCTCACCACCTTGAACAACTTTTGTTCTGTCTGTATTGGATTTCTTCTAAGCTCAGTGTAGAGGTAACCGGGCTGAAGTCCACTCAAAAAAGTTGAGATGACAAGTTGGTCAGTTTTGTGCTCTATGTGCAGGCTTTCTTCTGTGAAACACTCTAGATACGCGCTTACAGCCTTGTCCCACCTTTGTTTGATGTCCAAGAGGTCGTTCGAGTTCTTCACCACCTTCTTCTTTTGGTAAAAGCGAGTGTAAAAGAGCTCAGCCATTTGGCGGAACAAGGTGATGTTGTTCCTTGACAGGCGATCAAACCAAATCCTGACTTTTTCCACTAGGAATTTTGGGAACACCCTGCACTTGTGTTCCCTATTGCACAGGCTATTTACCATTTGGAATTTGAACTGGGACAAGAAATCTCTTGGGTCAGTGCTCCCATCATAGGGTTTTATCCCAGGTGATTTAAAACCCTTAGGTAAGGGAGTGTTTATTATTTTTCTTGAGAAGGGGGCAATTAAGTCCCCCGCCTCATCAATTTCTAGATTTTTATCCAGTTTGATTTTGATGAAAGTCTTCTAGGGAGCATTGTTGGGGCCAACCCCTTCACTGTGATCTTATAGTAGGCTCCGATTTTCATGAAGGTTATGATCTTGACGTCGCTTCCCTGACTTCGTCATCGTTTGTTTTTTGTGACGAGGATTCCCATCATTAGAACGGGAGTTGATTGATTCTGTTGAACTTTGAGGAATTCCCTCCTCTTGTTCCTGATCTCGTGCGTGATTGAACTGATTATCCTCATGGGATCTCATCTCGGGATGAACATCGCATCACTGCTGAAATAAAGCCTGGTACTCCTGGGCGAACTTTTCCACAACGGTGGGCTGGACGTTTGTTAATGTCCGACCCTAGTCATTTCTCCGGCTGGGATAAGGAGTGGGCCCTTAGGTTTCCTGTGCCCTATCTCGGCCTCTTCTACCTCAGCTAGAACCACCACGTGCCATGGTCCGGTCACTACGACTTTTCCCTCGTGTGTTTTTTCTCCTAATGTTAACCATTTTTCCAGATATTTTGAATATAGATATTTTAAAGCAAGAACATACTTCAATCTCACAGACAGCTCCAATTGATGAATCCCAAAAGATCACCAATAAAACTTATTAGAAAATCTTCCCTACAACAGCTGGAATTGAATTTGGAATAGTTGTCTTCAAAACAAAGCACAGGGTAGCCCCGGGATAGATCTCTGATGCTTAAGTTAGTAAAAGCTTTGGGAGAGAATATCAATAGTATTTCGAGAGTAGTAAAATCAGCGTACCTTTGCCTTTTCTTTGCTTGAGCTTTTATAACTAGTTCTTATAACAGCCACATTAGTGGGCGCTGTAAATCGAGAGCAACCTCTACAGTGGTTATTGCCACTTTCTTTGTACCTGTTGTTACCTTATTAGTGGGGCGTGATTCTCTCAACAGTGAGACATGATTCTCTCAATGGTTGTTACCACATTGATAGTAATTATTTTACCATTATTCCTCATTTATTATATTATTAATTACTATTAATCTTTTGCTACTACCGTTATTCTACAGGTATAGAGATAAAAACTCACAGGCAACTCTTGATTTCCAAAAGTTAGTTAGACCAACTCCATTAATTAGGTGATAAGATACTAAAACAAAGTTGGAATCCTCAAACATTCTAATGAAGGATTACTACTGCTACTTCAACGGCTTTTATATAATTCCAACAGAGGCAATTATTCTACACATTTGAAACAATTAGTTCACAGAATATATATATATAAAAGAAAGGAATGCATATTTAGGAATATCCGGCTATAATTTAAAATCACTTTGTAACCGGACAGTACAGAAAATTCGACTTTCATATTCAAAAATAAAAATCCCAAAATGAGAACGGATTGAATTGAGCATCCAAGTAAGGGGGAAGTGAAAACTTTCAAGTAATACTACATAGGAAGAAGTATGAGGTAATCATCACCATAGTATGTCCGTTCCTCGCTTCATGACATCCATAGAGATATCTACATTTCACTATACTTGTATTAGGCTAAAATAGCTCAACAAGACAATGAAAGCCAAATAAAGAGTACTTGAAGAGCAAAATTCATACGAACATAAGCCAACACAAGAGCCGGAACTAAACAAATTTTGCACAATAGGAATTAGCCAGATAAAATATATAGGATATTCATTTTTTCACCTTAGGATACTCATAGAAACGAGACAATGATGCCAAAAAAGAAAGAAAAAGAATATCCCCAAACGCCAAGAGCAAGTTTTAAACAAAAATATTTACCAAAATAAAGATATCCCCCTCCCAGGGAATAGCATTGATGCCATGGGTGAGGAGTCAAAGAGGGATTATGGGAACAGGGAATTAACAAATCTTCACCATCTTTTTATCTAAAACAACTAATAAGACTTGACTTAGCCTTTACAAAGCTAAATGACTGAACTAAACACCAAAGAAACTTGAATCTTTGTCACATTATCAAAGATTATCGTAAACTGAATTTATAAAATGAAATGAAAACAAAAATGGCAGATGCACTGTTTTGGGGAGTAAATTTGAGCAGGGGGCTGAGATAAGCACAATTCCTCTCAAAATCAAAACCAAAATACGTCATGGCTTAATACGGAAAGAACTAAACAAAAAGAGAAAGTGTATCTATGAGTAATTTTATTTGGAGAAGGACGGGCATAGACGATGAACGCCATAAGATGTTTTCCTCTATCCTGTAACATTTATCAAAATGCCCTTTCTTACCCTCTACTCCTCAACAATCTAGAGGTTAAAACAAACATTAATCGTAGAATCTAAACCCAACAAAGATGACAAACATTCAGAAGCTAAAATTGTGAAACAAATGATATAAAACTTTGATCATTACGAGATCATTGACAATGCTCAAATTACACTTTCCTCTGAAATATAAGCTATCGTTGTCCAAATATAGAACCTAAATAGGTTGGAGTTGATCCCATAGTGAATATGGTATCTATTGTACGCCCAGTAGCAATAGCTAATAGTTGGTGTTTCCTTCTATCTATGAACGGGAAGTAAAATGGGGGATTAATTGTATAACAGTGTTTATTGTTAATGCTTGTGATTATAAAATGATTCAAGTGTGTTGTTAAACTAGGTTTATGTTCACCAGAGTTCAATCAACCTTTGAATAGTAATCTTATATGGTTGTGCAAGCTTTCCGAAACGTAGAGTTACGTACAAGTCCAACACTATTTACTTAAGTGCTTCTCAACCTTTAATCCTAAGTAAATATCTTTTACACTAGGTTAGGGCTGTGAATGAGTGCATTATGCTTATCGTGGTAACACAAGACGATTACTCTTGCTACAAGTCAAACATTAGACGAGGGTTAATGCCCCAAATCTCTTAGCATAATCTCAATTCCTAATTTTAACCACAGGGTTAGAGCTAGTTAAACGTAGGCGTGTTCTAGTATTTGCAACCACTAAAAGTCATTTATTACATAGATATTATGTTCATACATTGGAATAGATGCAACAACCCTAAGTAAATTACAATCCTATTGCAGTTGAACCTATGGTTCCAACATCCCTAGGGTTGGGGTTCTAGCCCACATTGATATCAACATACAATAATGAAACTGTAAAGCGGCAAATAACATACCATAGAATTAAACTCCCAATTAATTGTAGAATGATGATCAAGGAATTCAACACTTGTGTTCTTAAAAGAATATGAGTATCAAATCCTAAAATCACGAGTCTTAATTCTCTCCAAATATCTCTCTATCAAAACTCCTTTAATCTGTGTTAATTTTGCTATTTATAGAGTATGGCTGTAAGTGAAATATTAGAAACTTGGACTATGCCTTTGTTTAGTTTAGGTGAGACAGCAGACAAAATGCCTGGTGACAGACGGACCTTCTAGTCTTCCATTATTCACCTCTTTCATCCAATGCGTTTGGCAAGAGACGACATCATTTGGATAAACCATCTCCCAACATACAGAACGTCTCTTGAGACCGACTAGCTTTTGTTCTTCATCCAGTGAAGCTTCAAGTAGGCGATAGGATCAACAAACCGTCTATCTTCAGATGGTTCGTTTGGCCCATCATCTGTCTAAGTCGTTTTAACTAGTATTATTCAGTTGGGCTGTTTGTTTAGACGATTCATCTGGTGATAGGAGAAATATATCTTGATCATGTAAAAACTGCCCCTTTTCTGTACAATTGCTCTAAACTTCCTCATATCGACTTAACCCTGTAAATACTCAATAAACATATTTAAACACACTATTATTACTCAAGAACATGCTCTATTTTTGGGGCTTTAAGTGCAATATGTGACGTAAAATACCATCACATCAACACCCTCAACCTAAAACATTTTCTTGTCCTCGAGCAACAACAAAACTAGTACATATCAAACACTTAAAACACCCCTAGTAAATAACTTATCTAAGCATAATCACTCATTGGGCATCATACTATATTGGCTAATTGCATCTATTCACACACTACAACTTTTCCGAGTGAAACATTTAAA
>JBDJHY010179591.1:0-12119 GCA_039654485.1 Withania somnifera
AGTATGTGTTAGGGTCTATTCGGCATAAACAATCTCTTATGGTCATTTAGAAGGTACCATTGGATCAATAGTATCATTTAAATATATTGGGAATATTTGGTTTGCTGAAAGTAGGATCGGGATACTCATTCTAGGCCCCTCGGAGTGTTTCTTTTTAGTTGTTTAGAGTTACAGGCACATACTACCCTGACGAGCATTTGGTCTCCCCTTCGATGTCATCCTGAAAACTAGTGTTTCCCTCTATAGAGTCATGCCAGCGGATAAGGGTCCTCCTTAGCTATAGTTGCGATGGGCTAGTGGTCTCTCCTGCGATCTTTTTTCTTCCCCAATGGTTTAGCCCATGCACCCTTTCCTTTTCCCCTTTAACGCTAGTACTAGGAGGCCATGGTCGCGCCATCAATCTTTTCTCTATTGCAGTGGGTCAGCACCAGTGGCCCAGGGATCAAATCTTGTGGCTAGGCAGCTGGCAACCTATATATATTTCTCTTTTCTTCATTTATTCATTTAAAACCCAGATTCCTCCATCTTTGTGACCTTGAGTGGATTATAGTGCAACTTTTGGGTGGAGTAAGTGATGGTTGTTACATTTGGAGTGTTGATGATCATTTGGTACGCGTTTCTCTATTTAATTCCCTTTAATTTACCCTTTTCTTTCATTGTGAAAAATGTTTATTTTCCTACACTTTGTGAGTTTAGGTTGTGGTTCATCCTTCATCATTTTGAGCTAAATTTTATACCACGCTCTACCTGAGCTGGGTTGTACATGATGGTACCATTAGATTATTTTTCCACACTGTGGGGAACAAAGGCCCGTTTTTAGTCCTAGTTCTATCCCAAGTTTCTTTACACAATATAGGTGTCATTCTTATTGTTTTGACTTTTACACCTCTATTTTGCCAGTCTAGAATTGCTTCTGATATTTTTGCAGTGTTTTGGATTTTCAGCATTTTTATATTGTATAATTTTTGGGTTCTAGCCAGTTGGTGGGCTGGAAGAGTAGTCGGTATCCTTTCCTTCTCTTTTTATGCTTGTGTACTCTTTTCGGGGCCCGTATGGTGCTGTATATGGATATAGACTATGATTAGTGTGCCAAGCCTACCGGGGGTGGCTGTAGTGTTAGTGCTGAGATAATAGTAATTGTTCGGGTAAGATATGTACTTATCTTGTGGCTTATGGATTATCCTAGATTTTAAGAGCGCCTTCTATTTGCCTTGGTTGTTTTCACGTGTATGCATGCCATGGTTAGGTTGACTGGATGCGTCCTATGGTGTGTTTTACTACCTAGAAGGTGTAAAGGGTATATTAAGAATGTTTTTTCTTAACTAAATATAAAATAGGGTTTTATGACTTCTTTTCTCGTCCCCATGAGATGGTATAGGCTATTTTCAGACAAATATTATTTGAACATGGTTTCCTTATACTATGTATACTATGGGGACATCATGGGGGGATGAGGCCTTCAGAGTAGTTATTAGAGGTGGAACCTCTCATTAGTGGTGGAGCCATAAATGTAGAACCATATAGGGGGCTCCCAGTAGAGTGAGGTTCCCATCTTATGATTTTTGAGGTAGGACCTTCTGAGTGATGGATCCCGACGTGCGAAGTTCCCGGTGTTAGTTTTAATGAAGGGATCTTGCGGGAGGGGCCTAACATAGTGGATGGGCATCGAGCCTCAAGGGATACTAGTTCAAATGTTTTAGTTCAGTTCACCACCCTTGCATTCATCCTCATATCGCTTATTTGTACCTTGCAGGGTGATGGGAGCAGTCATGTTTTTTATTATTTCCATGTTTGTGCCTACTGGAAGGATGAGGCGCCAGGTAGTTTATGTTGGTTTATTTTATGTATGTATCAAGTAATGGATGGGGAAGTACTTGGATTTTACTTGTTGTTAGTATTTCTTTCACACTTACGCTTCTTTTACCCTAATTTACCAATTTCAATTATTAGTTGATTTGAGTTTGTACTAGGTATGTTTCTGAGGACTTATGACTTCATATAAGAGTACGTGATGTGCCTCGTCGAGGCTAAGTATTTAGAAATGTCTTAGTTTCTTTCATTAAATTTCTTTAAGTTAATACCTCAATCTCTGTACTATTTTACTTATTTTCTTCTAACTTGTTTTACTTACCCTTTGTGTCTTTTTTGTATTTGATATTTCTTTGTTTATCGATGATGCCTATTGGGTACTCTGTGTTGTTGGTAATCATGATACATTTCTATAACATTTTTTATGCTGAAGATATTAGAAGGAGATGGTACTGGTACGGGAGGTGCCTGTTGCTGCGAAAATGCTGGGGAAGCAGGGACTAGCGGACCATTATCCCCTACCCCCTCCTGACTGGCTGGGGGAGGGTCTCAATCCATGGAAGATCCTCTAGTATGGACAATTTTTTAAAGAATTAAGAAAAGGTAACATCAAGAAGAAGTACGGATAACAATGAATGATAGGATTCAAAAGAGGGAGTAGTTCCTACGGAACCCCATAGCCTCAAAAATATTAGAAGCAGATGTCTACACACCGATCTTCAAGACTCTACTAGGTACTTGCTTCAATGCCAGAGAGACAATTAAACCTAGGCTCTAATACCACCCTTTCATCACCCAAAATTTAGGTCACGATGGCTTCTACAACCCTCCAGTAGACAAGTCTAACCATGTAGCCCCGAGCTATGCGTAATGGGCTATAAACACTCGAATAATTCAGTATAGCAGAAAAAGCATAAGAATACAGGACCTGGTATAGATAAAATAAAGAAAGACAAGGCTTGGTATAGTTATTCAAAGAAACTCCTATAAATGTAATACAAGACAGGGCCGGTATAGATAGAATAAAGTAGGCCGAAATTAAGGAAACCACAATTTGCTGGGACGGCAAAGCTCATTATAATCTCCGGAACCAGCTATACCTACTCCACACAATTACGAATTTTTGATAACCCATATTAGTATTTGTATCATCAAAAGGGTACAGAAGAGTAGCATGAGTACCAAATAATGTACCAAGTAGGCATCGTAGGCCAACTGGGCAAAAATAAGATGAAAGTAATAAAGAAGAGGAAGTAACACATGTCAATGATAGTTGGAAAGCGGTAAAACTAATAGATATGTGGAAAGATAAGAACTCCGAGAAAGTAAGCATAGATCTACAAGAACTTAAAAATGGTGAAAACATTTTGGAGTAACCATTACTCGAAACTGAAGTAAGGAAATGTACCTGTGCTCCAGCTAAGACAAGACCTAACTAACCATATGGATCTATATATATGCATTACAAATAAAGGATCGAACGGTAGAGTATTGCTAAGTAAGGAACATAAAGTAAACACACAAAACATACCTGGTGTCCCATTCCACCAATAAGTACAAACAATACAAAAAAAAACTCACGGTGACTCTCCCTTTAAGACCTATGAGAAAAAATAATACGAAGGTAATAAACAGGGGTGTAGGAAAGTAAAATAGAGCAGCATTATGTAGTGCTAACACCATCTTCTCAATAAGTGCCAATCTTGGGGCATATGCAACTCGGAGGACGGCGCCTCACACTCGAGAGAAGGATCTATACCCATATAGTGCAAAACTCAAGGTCTACGTCCCATAGGACCATGCCTTAAATCAAATGTAGGGTCCATGCCCCACCGGTATAAAACTCAGCCCAAACAATAATATACAGATGCCCTATCATAACATAAAAAGAACAATGCTAATAATAAAGAAAATGAAAAGTAACCTGAGTCTAAGATTGGTGAAAGGCCACCAGCTAAGAACTCATCTCACCACACTCGTCATACGAAAACTCAAATAGTTCCCAAGTTTATGACCCCCACGCGGTAAGGCCAAGACCCGGGCTTACAACCCTTCACCCTCTGTGCCCTTTTACAGACCCACGGAATCTAATAGAGATACCATAAGCCAGCTAAAATACAATGATCAACCAAAAACCCAACCCACACTACTAGCCATATCACAAGCACAAATTAATAGCCTATTCTATAATGCACATAAATAAATCTAGCCTACCTAGGCACCGGGAAAAATCCCCAAAATGAACACGCTGTAGGCCCAAGCTTTGAACGCATCCGAAGTCACCCAAAACAATAAAAGTATTAATTCATGGAATAAACATAGAGAATGAGCCCCATATTAAAATTAGCAACCTGGGTCGAAAAACGGGCCTTAAAATAGGCCTATGGGCCTTACAGCCCAAAAAATTAAAGCAAGTATACTGGTGTGAAGCCCAAATTGGCAGACTCATGCAAAAATTGATCTTATAACCATAAGGAATCGAGGTAGAAGAAAATTTTAAATAAAAGAAACTCAAACTTTTTACATAAGCTAAAAGGCGCAGAAAGAACGAGAAATACCCAAAAAAATATATTCCACACAACTCCCCACCACTTACCTTAGCTCAAAACACCTTGAAACCATCTCCTAAGTTATGGCTATAGCAATTTTTAAAGGAAACAGATGTTTGAAAATGAAAGGGATGATCCCCTTTTTATTGACTACTTTGGCTGCTGGGGAGACCTCGCCAGGACGAGAGGAGGATTACTGGGAGACTCTCTAGGGTGAAGCCTGGTCACAGGGGAGATGGTACATGGGTATCAAAAGAATTGCTGGGGTGGTCTGTAACCTACAACAAATCTCAGCAAAACATAAATTCTCCGAAGAGACCAAAACGAGGATCCCGAGTCTAATTCTAGCAAACAAAGAGTGCATTTTTTGTGGAAAACACACTACAGACTCAATGAAATATATGAAACGACCAACCGAGGACATTCAACTGAAAAAGAACAAAAACTCAAAAGGATCAAAAGGAGCCAATTTTTTAACTTTTCACAAACTAACTAAAAATAAGTTTGCACACCCTAAAAAGTGAAGTAATGACTCAACTAGCCCAAATCAACTTTCCAGAGCTGATGGAATCATACATAAAGTTTAGGCTACAAAATAAGCTTTAGCTAGGCTAAATTTCCACAAAACAACCAAAACTCAAAATGAAAAGTCCAGGACATAAACTTAACGTCCACCTAGAGTAAAGTCAGCATTATAGAGATAATGGAACTATCAAAATTTGATTTTAGGTATTTTTACTACAATCTCACTCTTGATTTACACTATTTCAAAATCAAAACTTTAAAATAGGAAAATTAAGATAACGTGCAAATGAGCTTCCAAGGCATCGAGCTATCAATCCTAACAAGTAATAACTGACTTGGGAATCTACCATATAGCTCTTAGCATAAAAAATATGAAAAGCACGGAAATGACCAAATGAGTCATTACATTTTAAACAAGGGCACATAATTAAAACAAATTCCAATAACAACAAACCAGTTACTCAACATGCAGGAAAAACATATTTCGAACCCAATAGAATTAAAGAAATGACCAAGAAAGATAATTTGAGGAAAAGAACCCATATACCAAACTAAATAAAAACCACCAGCTTTTTAGGTTTCCACAAGTACCCTCAACAAAAACCTTAACACCCCAAGAAGTGCACTAGTAACCCAACTGCCCAAAATTAATATTTTGGAGCAGATACAAGTATCAAAATTTTGATCTAACACTTCGATCATCATAAGTTGTACCAAGCTCCAAAATAAACTTCAATTGAACAGAATTTCCATAAAGCAACTCAAACTCAAAACAAAATCACTAGAAAAGGAACTAAAGTTCCAACTAGAACAAAGTCAATAGTATGGGCTAAAAGAACTATTGGAATTTGATTTTGAGCGCTTTTTGCTAAAATTCACTATCACGTTCCACTATTTCAAGGTTAAGCCTCTAAAATAGGAAGATTGAGATAATAAAGCTAATAGTTTCCAAGGAACTGAACTACCCATCTCAGCAAGTCATAAATGACTTGGGAAAGCTAACAGTAGGCTCTCAACACTAAAAATGATGGAAAAAAGGGAATGACACGTGGGTCATTACATTTCTCAACATGCCTTTAGAGTTCCCTTTTTGTTCTCTAAATTTTTTTTATAAACTGGTTTGTTTGGAAATTGGGTTCGAGGCACAAAATCAATTTGATGTTCAATTCCCCAGAGAGAGGTAAATTCGATTGGAAGATCATTAGGAAAGTCATCCATGTCTTCTTATAAAACAAGGGAAATAGATGGATTAGACAAGAGGTGTTAGTGTGCAAAACATGATCCCTATGTGTGACAAGAACCAACGGACTTTGGGCCTCTACCTTCTCTATAATCTCCTTTTAGTCGGCAAAAGTCACCAACTTTCCCTTTCACTTCAACTCCTTCTTCTCAACCCCTCCTTGAACCTCTTCGTCAACACACTATCCCTTGGAATCACTATCCTTCCCCTTTAACAATTTCATATTTTGATACAAACTATGCACTTGAGGAGGTGTCATCAGATTAAGAACATACCTCTGACCATCAATCTAGAGGGAGTATTTTATTGGTTCTGTCATTGTGAATCATGGACCAGTTGTATTTACAAGGTCTCCCTAGTAGTACACGTAACGTTGCATGGGGACTACATCTTATTGGATCTAATCTTGATAGTTCCCCACCTTGATCTTAATCATCATTTCTCGATGCACTTTTAATTCACCAGAATCATGCAACCAACGGGTATTATAAAGAGTAGCATTTCTTTTAGTAAGTAACATCATACATCATCATAACTCCCTCTATCATTGATCAAGGAGAAAATATTTTTCTTGATAAAATAGATTCTCCCGTTGACTATGATCATCCATTTCCTTGCTAATTATTCAATTCTTACCCCATATTTTTTAACTGTAAGCTCTCTTTGTTTAGTTCAAGGCCCTTCAATTAGAAATTACATCATTAAAATATTTGAATGGTGATGTCCCTGTCAATGTTATCTTACTTAACCTTTACTTCAGATCCTTCAGATTCTCATATATTCCTTGAGGATCCTCATCACTCTCCACACTATCTAAGTAATAGTGTCATCCTTCCCAAAGAATGATATTCCTCCAATTCATGCAATCACTCATTCGATGACCCAATCCTTAGAACATAAAGAAAATTAGAATCCCTTGGGCTTATTGACTCAACCCTTGTTTCCAGCCTCCTTTGGTTCACAAGGTGGTGGATTCTTCTCAAAAGTCTTCTTCTCACATGACTTATTGAAACTCTTATTTTTTCCCAAGTAGAAGAAGTTTTCAATGAACGTTTTTCCACATCCCAAGGTTTGACGATGATGAGATCTGTACCTCGGATGTTCTAAATTATTTAATACACCTCTCTATGTAGGTGGAACCATTGAAAATGGATTATTTGTCTTGAAGATAAGCAAGGACTGTCTTAGAAATGATATCATAGTTTAACCAACTCTTTAAGTGATATATAGAGTTAAAAGGTTCCTCTTGGATCTCAAGCATCATAAAAAAAAATCAAAATCATCATTATATTCCAAAATGATCTTAGCCCATTGCTTCAAGTTGTTGAAATTTTTGAGCCTTTCTGGTCAGAAGGACTCCAACATATACTTTATCCTCAATTGGCTTTAAACTATTCCCATGGTGGAATGGGGTTCAAATTTTCTAACTGTCTCCTTATCCTCTTAGATTCCCACCATGTAGAGGCATAGCATTTGAATTTATCTATAGCATATGAAGACTTCTTCATTTCATAAAGGTTAATGGTCAAGAAGATTATATCACAAGCTAACTCCCAATTAATAAAAGCCTCTAGATCACTTTCTCCTTTAAATGTGGGTAGGTATACCTTGATAGAGTTGGGACCTATATCTCGAGCAAGCTGTAGTACCCCCGGAAATCTTTTCAAACCTGCCTACTTGTCTCTTTTAATTTCATAAGTAATCATCTTGTTCCCATGCGTGAGCCCTTTCTCCATAATATCCCTTATTCCTTCCTCCTCGTCCCCTAAATACACCTCAGTTCCTAAGTCTAGGTGATGGAACACCAAAATGGTAACTGTTGTAACATTGATCCCTAAACTCTTCTTGCTGATCTTCCTGCTCAACCCCTTAACTTTGGAGTGGTGGGTTTTGGATTGGGGGTGATGGATTTGGGTCTAGTAGAGCTTAGTTATATGGGAAATGGATTGGTCTTAAGGCACTTCATGAAGCTTGATTTTTTGTTTTGTTAGGTTTGGATAGGAGCATGCATCGTTCTTTCTTTATGCATCATTTAGTGATGTCTATTTGGGTGTATGGTAGAGGTTGATGAACTAACATGTCCTTAAAATATGGAGATCCTACAATCCACCACATCTACCTTATCATCAACTTTCTCAACCCCTCTATCCAAAGTGTCAAATCTTTGAGTCATCCAACACCATTCAAAGCTCACTTCTATCACTAAGAAGTGGAACATTGGTTCCTAGGGCCATGGTACATGCTTATTTTTCAAATCAAATACAAAAAAACAACTCGTTAGCATTAGTTCAAGTGGAATTCTCACAATTACTCAAATTCATACTTAATTTGTGCGGCTATGGTTGATGATTTCCTTTACTCCGAGAGTTATGAAGTGTAGAATTTCTACTATAGATCAGATTGCATTCTTGTTAAAAACATAAGACATAACTCAAACAATAATTATGAACAAAAAAAAATAAAATAACTGTGAATTGAACTAGAAAAGCACACAACAAATTGGCAAAAAACAAAGGAAGTGACCAAAAACGAATAATCAAGTAGGTAGGAGTGTACAAAGTTGACTATTAGTTTATGGATCAAGGACTCGAACTAGAATTAAAAAATAAAAGTTAAATTAAGAAACTAAGTAGGAGCTTGGAAAGTTAATTGTGATCACAAGTTCTATTCAATGCTAATGAACTTAATTTGATCCCCCAATCATTAGTTCTTAAATCCAAGTGATGTGGAATAACAACCAATGAAACCTTGATTGAATACACAATCTGTGATGGGTTGTTCAAATTCGCGATGTATGGACCCGACATGCTATTCTGTCAACCTCTTGGATCGCAAAATTGAAAAACTTACTATTATTGAGTGCGACACTCTGTTAATTCAGCATTGCGCAGACCAATTATGTGATGGTTACTACCAATTCTATAAGGCTTCACTAATTACGTGGAATTGGCTGCATTTTCTCTATAATTATAGATCTCTTAGACCTTGTTGACCTTCATTAACTTATCACTTTTAATCATTGAAGGGATATTCCTTTGGGACAACTAAAACACTCTCCCCTTTTAACTTTATAAGATCAAACACTTACTTTTTTGGGAATCTTATCTTGTAAGACTTGAACTTTCTTCAAGAAGCTCAAGAACACATGAATTTCGTAATGAAAATCTCCAACTATTCATCTAAAATTACTCCAGAAAGATTAAAATTTTTTATATCCAAATTTAAGTATGTTTTTCCCCTCAACGAGAGGAACAAGGCTATGTAATTTTCATTTATCGACGAAGCTAACGATAAAACCCTATTCTCCTTCTTCAAGCACCAAAGGTTTCCAACAATGGTGAACACAAAATAATGTCAAAAACTTTCTCCAATTTGCCTTCCAAGACTGTATTTTAGAGACACTCTTCAAGAACATAGAAACACAAGGAAAACAAAAACAACACAACACAAGACACTCGAAGATTTTGCATAGCAGTTTTCGACTCTTTTTTATATGAACAAACAACAAAGATCAAGAGATGATAATAATAAAATCTACTAGTTGATATGATACCAAATAATACAGTATTACTTACCAAAGAAAGAAAACCACAATACAATAAATAAAGATTGAGGAGAGATAGAAAAAAATGATAAAGAGGCAACTAAGAAGTATATTAAACCTCAAAACCTCCACTTCGGATCATTACAAGATATCTAACCAAATTATAAACATAAGTAGGGGGTTTCTGGATACCAAAGGATCTATTAAACCCTAAGACCCCCAATTGACGGGACCCCAATGAAGACCTTGAGGGAATTCTAATTACCTTGTTGCCCTCATTTCTAACAATGATCAATCAAAGTTGTACAAAGATATTACAACTCACAAGAGTGTTCATAATATTATCAAACATAATTTAAATACTATAAAACCGAATGAAGGCTATTTATAGTATTGCTTCAAAAGAGGTTGAAAAATTATCAAATAGGCCAAAAGCACATTCGGTGATGGCAGTGGAATCGTACATCCTGTTCCTTTATCGTATACTATACAATTGAAAGGATAACTTGATGTCTCTTTAACCTAATCTATGACATGCAAAAATTTCCTCCACCAACCCACTCCACGATGCACAAAATGGGCATTGGCAATGCAGAATTAGAAACAACCTTCATGGTTCTTATTTTTGTTGTTCCCAAGTTATTTTCCAAACGTAAAACCCCTTCGAGGTTCAAAAAACATCATCAATCACTTCCGTCTTCAAGAATAGGCTTTGAAGTTGTTGGAGCTCTTTATCTTTGCTCAAATGAATGCCTTCACGTACCTTGGGGCATATCAATAGATCTTTGCAATCTTCTATCAATATGAAAATTTAAAGCATGTCATTAGTTTAACTTGTTGTACATGTAAACCTAACCCTTTTTTCTAGTAATGTAGTTGTTAGTCTAGAGGAGAAAAAGGGAAAAGGAGATGTTGAAGGTTTACTCACAAGTCAAGGATGTCATTGAACGGGAAAATTCCAAGGTGACACACAACCAGAATCATGAGAAAAAAAGTGTGACTCTTGAGCCTAATGATTGGGTGTGGGTGCATTTCTGAAATAAAAGATTTTTGAATGAGAGAAAAGAGACGCTAAGCAAGAGAGGTGATGGTCCTTTCAAAGTGCTTTAAAGGATCAATAACAATGCTTAAAATGTTGATTTTCCAAATAAGTACCATGTAAGTGATTTTTTAACATTAGTTAATTTTCTCCTTTTATTTTAGGTGTGAAGCCTGATTTGAGGATAATTCCTCTTCAAGAAAGGGAGGATGATACTGCACAGGCAAGTACATACCCTTCAAAACCCTTTACTTAGATCAAAGGAATGGAGCTAAGAGACTTAAAAGCTTTTTTCTTGAAGAAGGATGTCTTTGAAGGGCTTGAATTATAGCAAGGGAGGTTTAACAACGTGTGGAAGGTTCAACCAAAAGAGTAAGAAAATCTAGAATATTTGGTGATGTATAGTTCCAAGTTTGTGATACACAAACCAAAATTGATCTGTCTTTGTGCACAATCCAGTCATTGCGGATTTGACATTCTTGGATCTTAGACACTAATCATTTTTTTGCAACAACATGTCTATTTTATGTTGAGTAGACAAAGTTCATGTGTCATCCTTACTTCTTCCTCAATGCAATTTCCACCCGCTATATACTAATTCATTTGAACTATGGACTAAGTTTTCATATTAAATATTGAAGATTGGACTTCATAGATAGTAATATCTCAGTATTAGTGATTTGTAGTGTACAATATCTTAGATTAACGTATTCAAATTAAGAGTAATATCCTAGTGATTAGGAGTGAATTCTAATTGTTGGTTTCAATCTAATGAATTAGTGCTCCCATTTGTGGCTAAACATTTGGGAGTTTTAATTGTTAGTTGAATAAAGATTTTTTTGATGGATTAGTTGAATTTATAGAATAGGTATCTATATCATTGCTTATCCATTATCCAGTTGTTTTGTTATGAATCTTGCATATCTTTTATTCTATCTTCTGTATTAGATCTGACACTTGTTCTATCCATAACTAGGGCTATATCAATGGGAAAATACGACTGTGATAGTAAGGGAAGTTAGTATGAGATATGAACCTAGCCATGATCAAGAGCCCTCAACTCGTGGGTACTATTATGCTAGAGAATATGATCATGATGATCCTAATTCCTATGATGAGGCTAGAGGATTTAAAGGAGAGTGTGAATGACTTGTCATGTATAGTACCTTTTTTATACTCCTTGTACGAATGGTATTTTGGATCCTCCTGAGGTTTACAATGATGATTCTTATATATCCTATGGTGGTTCTTACCTTAGTTCTAGAAAGATGTATGTTCATTGGGAGTCAATTCTGGTTTACTTGCAGTATGGGAGGGCTTATTCATCCCTAATTCCTGGGTTGTCTACATCATATACTTCTTCTTCCAAAAAGACAATGTCATGCATAGGAACACGAGTATTTATAGGAGGCA
>JBDJHY010179601.1:0-12118 GCA_039654485.1 Withania somnifera
GTTGAATTCACGGGGAGTGA
Source organism: Withania somnifera (assembly GCA_039654485.1). NCBI lineage: Eukaryota > Viridiplantae > Streptophyta > Magnoliopsida > Solanales > Solanaceae > Withania > Withania somnifera. The sequence goes on from JBDJHY010179601.1 coordinate 21, forward strand.
TGTAGTCTATGTTCACGATGGTATAATAGGTTACTAAGTTATGCTAATTAACTAGACAAAAATATAGAAAATATAAAATGGGGGGCTTGGTTTACTATAGTAATATGATCCTCCAGCTTATCACTAGAGAGTGATTCCGTAATTACCAATATGAGTAATAAGATTTTTGTGCATTACTTGGGAATGTCTTCGATACCTTTAGCTATTGGTGAGGATGACAGAGTGTTTGAATGAATGTGTGGTGTGTTGGTGTTGTGCAAGTTAGGTTCTAGGTAAACGAATACACATCTCTATTTACTTGTTCATAACATTCAAATCATTCTCTCAAAATCATGAACACACTATTGTATACAACCTTTAGGTTCATTGTTAGCAACTATCTCTAGTAAGCTAGTGTGTTAGGTTTAATGTAACTAATGCTATGAAGAAACTTGCAAGTGTAAGCCCATTCTCATGGCTCCTACACTTGTCACAAAATAGTATAGAGTTTGCAACCTCTATTTCTACACAAACAAGGGTTTCCACTAGACACAACACTTCCACACCATGTTTCATCAACACCCTATCACTCATTCATTTAACCAAAGTGCATCATTCACAAACGGATTAGCTATGCATAATGAACAAAATAGAATATATACCATTCATTGGAATAGATTCAGACATGTTGTTCATGCGGTAACCCAAGATTTTCTCTTGCTAGTTATACAATAATGAATCAAAAACTGGAAGAAGTATGAATAACAAAGTAATCAAGAGAGGTTCTTTTCCCTTTTCACTTGGTTCTTGCTCTCTAAGACGTACACTCTTTTTCCTATTCTTGTGTCTCTTTTCTGAGTTTGAAAAATGCTTTTTAAAAGCCTCAAATTTTCGTCACGATGGTCAACTTTAGTTACCGCCGTCAGGGATGGCGGTCCGCCATTTTCATTGGTTGGCCGGCGTCCTTGGCAGTAGCTAACAGGCTATTATCTAGGAGGGACGGCGGTCCACCGTCTTTAGTAGCGTGCTCGATCAACTTTATGGCCTGCATAGTGGTGTGGTGCTGCTACGGCTGCCTGCTGTTCACGGCAGTCACTTCTTGTCTGCCATGCAACACTTCATTTCTCTTGATTCCACATTTCAGCTTCCGTTTGCTTGGTTGTTCCAAAAGATATGCATTTACCTGAAATATTCACCAAATTAACGTCAGAATTGGGTACAATGATGATGAAAACACATAACTTAACTATGCATTTCGATGTAATGAGTGGTGTTTTGGCCACTCATCAAAAACTAAATACCACTTTACCTATACATATAAAGTTGATCAATTTTCAAGGAGGTTGGCCGCCTATCCTAGATCTTCCCATTTCCAAGAAGATCCCGGGCTCGATCTGGTTTAGTCTCAAGGTGATTCTTTTTCTGTTCCTATATATATGGGTCCGTGCAGCATTTCCACGATATCGTTTCACCTAAATGTACAATAAGAACCTGGGATAAGTAAAGGACCACACATAAACTAAGCATGGATCAGTAAATAACCCTCCAGAAAGCCTAAGTATTCCATGAGTCTTGAGTGAGTTGAAAATAGTGCATGTGCTAGTGTACTCCACAAAAGAAAATAATTTAATCTTAGCAAACAAAAGCAAGGAGGTAGTTTATATTAAACTTCATGAACATCTACTTGTTAATACCTTCATTCACAGATGCTAATACATGTCTCCAAAGAATCTCTCACACAAAACAAATAGATGTCAGGAAATAATCATTTTAGTTTCTTTTAGACTATCATGCTCCTATTTAATCTTAAAGCATCAGGTGTAGACTAGATTTAAAAAAATTAGTCATAGAGGTTTCCTTAACAATAGTAAAAGCAAGTCACTGAACTATTTTTCATGAATATAATATCAAGAAACCAACCTAATTAGTTAACCAAGACATGCTTATGTTTTAGTTCATGCTTAGAAGAAGAAAAACAAGGACATGATAATATAATCACACAAGAAGTAGAAATCATGGATGCAAAATTACTAAATTAAACACATGCTCTGCATGCATATCAACAAACTTTACTAAAAAAACCAAGGCATGTTACTAACACCCTAAACAATCCTTAAACAACACACATATGAAATTATTTCCCTTTCAAAGATCCTAAATTTTTACCAAACCCATAGTGAAACAACTCAAGCCTTCTATAAACTGATTTTATCAAATAGAGACTCATTTTAAGAATTCCTGAAGCTTATCATATCTAAAAAATAGAAAACTAGATGTGTACCTCTATTGACTCCCATCAGAAGAATGTGTAAATATATGTGACAACACTTTAGAAAACCTGAGACAGATGTGATATTTCAAGATTACCTTAAAAAACCTAAACATGTTGTCCTAACTTATTTAAACATGTAGATAACTTAGGTTTAGGAGATTCAACAAATAGTCATGAATAAACCTTTTCTACTTAAAACATATATGTTTATGATCCCAGTAGTAAATAGTAGTAGTCATAATTGATCAGTGGACTTTCAGGAATGAGGGCATAGTATTGAGATCCTTATTCATCTACTAGCCTCAAACTACTGGAGGACATTCATTAAATCCCTTTGATGCGCCATGAAGGATCATTATTTCTCTAAATACAACATTCAGCTAGATTAAAACATTTAGCAGACTAAAACCAGAAACAACAGGCTCAGACAAAACTACAATACAGAAGAGGGATAACATTGAAGATATATTTATATTAGTCTTTTGGCTTTATGTTCTGTTCTTAGAGGTTTTATTTTGTTACACTGATACTGGGTCTTGGGATTTTTTTGACTCATTATAATTTCGCTACCCTGAGTATTTTTCCTTTCCTTTATATTTTACTTATTGTACTTGTGCTTTCCGTTATTGATGTAGTAGCCCTCTACTTCGGCTCCATCTACAAGGTTGGTTCTCCTACTGGTGGTATAGTAGGTGTCATCATAATCTGAGAAATTAGCTATGAAAAATTGGTATTAGAACCTTAGGTTTGTCAGTTTTTGTGTAAAGAAATATCTTGCAGATCGGCGTTGAGTCATTCGTGACTCATCTTTGGGAGGCTATAGTTCAATGTAGGAAAGTAACTCCTTCTTTTGAATCTGGTGTTGTGCATACATCCTTGATGGTTTCTTGAAAGTTCTTTCTTGTTGTCATCACTCTTTCACAAATGTCTCTTACACATTCATCAGTAGCTAAGAACACATCCAGAACTCCTTCTAGAGCACCTCCAGAAGTGCCTACTCCTACTGCTAATCCTAAGACTCGACCAGTGCCTGCAGCACTAGTTGTAACACTTGTTGCAGTACCTATTCTATTACCTCCTCTAGATATTCGTAACATCTTATGATAGTTACTCAGTTCCTATGGTGGTCCCCCTACCGATGGGACACAGCCAGTCGTTCCAGTACCACAACCTAATATAGAAGTTCCTTTAGTGCATCTAATTCCACCTGTTTAGCCTTTTCAGCAGGTGCATCTGTGTAGATTGTGCCACCAAAAGTTTTTCTTGCACATCCTCAGGTTCTTCTGGTACTAGTTTTTGTTCTAATATATGATCAACATGTTGCTATGACAGATTCAGAGCAGAAGCACCTATCAAGGTTTTTGAGATTAGATCCCCCTCAATTCACTAGAGTTTTATGGGAAGATGCTAATGAGTTTATCAAGGAGAGTGATGAGAGACTGGGTAACATAGGTATCCTAAAGACCCATGGAGTGGCTTTCACTGCTTACAATATGTGTGCGCATAGCTAAACAATGGTGGAGAGCCTTTGTTTCTTGCAAATTTGCGGTTCACTCCAATATATATGGGCTGAGTTCTATGAGGTATTCATGAGGAAGTTTGTATCGAGGGATAAGAAGGACTGTTTGAGAGAAGAGTTCAACAAGCTTTAATAGGGTTCTATGTAAATGCCAGAGTATTAGGTCTATTTCCACTAGTTGTCTATCTACGGGGTTGAACTTATGCCTACAGAGGCAAACTGGGCCCGTAAGTTTGCTAATGGGTTATAGGATAGACTATGAGAGTTAGTAGCAATAATGTCTTCTAATTTCCAACCATTTCAAGCCGTAGTTGATCATGCTGTTACATGTGAGATTCTTTATCGTGAGCAGCGGCTGTGCAGTAAAAAGAGCCTGGGCAATAGGAAGGAAATAGTGGGTCCCATTCTGGGGGCTAAGGATAGTCTCATTATGCAAAGGGTCAGTCTAGCAGGCTATTGCAGGCTTAATTACAGGTGTTTTCACCTCATCTAGCTCAGTTTTTTTGAGGATCTAGATCTCCTCAACGTGGTAGTCAGACGGGTTCTGTCAAAAGTTCCCGATAGAGTTGTCCATCAAGATTGTGTTTTTAGTGCGGCATTATGGGTCACTATATAGAGCTTGTCCTTAGTGGGGCAGTATTCATGTTGCTCCTCTATCTATATAACTTTTGAGGTCAATGCCTCTGTTAGTTAGAGGCAGGGCACAAGGTAGTTATCATGGTAGTGGCTAGTGTGGTAGGCACTGTGGTCATGGTAACGTCTTCACGGAAGTAATCATCAACTATATTCTATTCCATCTAGGCCAGAGGCAAAAGCCTCAAATGTCGTTATTACATGTTTGATTTTTATTTGTTCTATACCACATTGGCCTTGTTTGACCTGGATCCACTTGCTCTTTTGTGTCTACTTATTTTTCACCAAATTTAAGGTTTCCTAATGAGATATTATAAGTATATATGCATGTTCCTTCCCCTGTAGGGGATTCTTTAGTAGTGGATCCGGTGATCAAGTCATGTACGATTCCTATTAGTGGGCTGCATACTTGGGCCGACTTGATGCGATTAGATATAGTAGCCTTTGATATTATACTAGGCATAGATTGGTTGTTCGCTCACCATGTGATTTTGGATTGCCATGCAAAGATCGTTACTTTAGATATGTTTGGTTCATCCCTAGTTGTGTTGTAGGGTTTTAGTAGTTGCACACCTACAGGGTTTACCTCTTGCCTTCAGTCTAGGAGGTTGGAAGCGTGAGGATTTTTGGCTTATTTGTCATACGTTCATAAAATTTGGGAATGAAACTCCTACTTCCTGAGTCTGTTCTTGTAGTTTTTGAGTTTCTTGATGTGTTTTCTACCAACCTACCAAGCCTACCACCAGAGCGAGATATTGATTTATCTATTAATTCAGAATTGGGCACTAAGCCTATTTTTATTTCTCCTTATCGCATGTCTCTTTTAGAGTGGAGAGAGCTAAAGATTCAATTCCAAAATTTTTTTAGAAAAGGGTTTTGTTTACTTTATTGTTTCTCCATAGGGTGCACCAATTCTATTCTCTAAAAAAAGGATGGTACTATGCCGATGTGTATTGACTATCGACAGTTGAACAAAATTCCTATGAAGAACAGATATCTTATGACAAGGATTAGTGATTTGTTTGATCAACTTCAAGGAGCAGCGCTGCTCTCTAAGATAGACTTGAGATTTGGGTATCACCAATTGAGGATTCGGATAAAGGACATTCTAAAGACATTATTTAGGAATTATTACAGTCATTTTAAGTTCCTATTCATGTCTTTCAGTTTGACTAATCTTCCGACAGCATTTAGGGACTTTATGTATAGGGTTCTTAAGCCTTATTTGGATTCTATTGTGATTGTGATTATTGATGATATCTTGGTGTATTCACGGAGTAAATCTGATTATGAAAACATTTGAAGTTGATCCTTCAGATACTGAGAGAACACAGGCTTTATGCCAAGTCCTCAAAGTGTGAGTTTTGATTGGAGTCCGTTGCATTCTTGGGGAACATGGTCTCCAAGACTAGGCTTAAAGTTGATCCAGCTAAGATTTAGGTAGTGCGTGATTGGCCAAAGACGACCTTTTTTACTGAGATTTAGAGTTTTATTGGTTTATCTAGTTAATATCTACGTTTGTCGAGGGGTTCTCGTTGATTGTGGCACCCTTGACTAAGTTGACTAGAAAGGATGTGGCCTTTTAGTTTTCTGAGGAGTTTGAGTCGAGATTTTTGAGGCACAAAGAGTTGTTGACTTCAATATCAGTTTTGACCTTGTCAATTGAGGGTCAAAGTTTCTCGGTGTACTGTGATGCTTCTGATGTCATTATGGGTTGTATTCTGATAAAGTAGGGTCAAGTGATTACATATGCGTCGAGGAAGATGAAGGTTTATGAGCGTAACTACCCCATGCATGATGTGGAATTAGCGGAGGTAGTGTTTGCGCTCAAGATATATAGACATTACTTATATGGGGTTCAATTTGTGATCTTTACATACCATCATTGTCTTCAGTATATTATAAGCCAGAGGGAGTTAAACTCCAAGAAGCGTAGGTGGATCGAGTTACTAAAGGACTATGATATTACCATTCTTTATCATCCAAGCAAGTTAAATGTCATGGTTGATACCTTGAGCCATAAGGCAGTCAATATGGGTAGCTTAGCAGCCTTGTTAGTGTTTGAGAGTCTATTGGCACTAGAGGTTCAATATTTGGCTAAATGTTTAGTAAGATTGGACCTATCAAACCCTAGGAGAGTTTTAGCATATTTTGAGGCCAGATCATCTTTGTCAGATCAGATTCGACGGCGTCAGTTTGAGGATGAACACTTGGTTTCTCTTCGTGATTAGGTGTTAGTTTGAGAGACCGGCAAGGTGTTTAATTATTTAGATAGGGTTCTCCGGTATGATGGTCACATTTATGTACCACAGGTTGGTGACTTGGTACAGTTGATCTTGTGTGAGGCCCATAGCTCAAGATATTCAATTCATTTGGGTGCATCTAAGATGTACCATGATTTGTGGCAGTTGTATTGCTGGAATAAGATGAAGAGGTATTACTAAGTATGTTTTTAAGTGATTGAACTTTCAGCTGGTTAAGAATGAGCATAGACTACCACGTGATTTGATACAGAGACTCCCTATTTTAACTTGAAAGTAGGAGCGTGTAACTATGGATTTTGTTTTAAGGTTGCCTCGGACTAGAAGAGGTCATAACATTATTTGGGTCATACACCCAATTCACACTGCAGTTTTGGAGATCTATTTAGTGAGATTTAGGCAGTAAGGTCTAGTTGAGCACAATATTTCATCCACAGACCGGTCGTCAGTCCAAGCGGACTATTCAAGTGTTGAGAGATATATTTAGAGCTTGTATGTTGGATTTTGGGGCTGCTTAGGATCAGCATATAGCTTTATCAGAGTTTACATATAATAAAAATTATCATTCCAACATTGAGATTGCACTATTTAAGATATTGTATTATAGGCGGTGTAGATCACCTATTTGTTGGTTCGATGGTTTTGATGCCAAAGTTCAGACTTTAGATTGGTTGTGTGATTCGCTTGATCAGTTTGGTTTATTTAGGGTATACTACAGGTATAATAAAGTAGGAAGAAGAGCTACGCAGATCATAGACTTCATGTCATAGAGTTCAGAGTTGGTGATATTGTCTTTCTGAAGGTGTCTCTAATGTGCGGGTGATGAGTTCAATAGGCGGGGAAAGCTTAGTCCAAGGTATATCAGTAGATTTGACATCTTGGAGAGAGTTGGTGATATTGCCTACTATTTGTCTCTACCTCCTACATTTCAGCCATCCATCTGGTGTTCTATGTTTTGATGTTGTGGTGGTACATTCCGGATGAGTCTCACATTATCCAAGAGGATCCAGTACAGTTGGATGAGAATCTATCTTTTTGTTAAAGAACCAGTAGTGATTTTGACTAAGGATGTTAGGAAATTGAGTGCTAAGGAGATTCCAGTAGTTAGGGTGCAGTGGAGTCACCATCTGGATGAGAAGTCTACCTTGGAGATTTAGAGTGAGATGCGGAAGCAGTAGCCTTAGTTGGTTTAGTCATCAGTACTTCCTCTCTCTCTTTATTTTCTTCTTTTTCTTGACTTTCAAAGATGAAAGTCCTTTTAGTAGTAGATGTCATAATTACTCTCATGATTATTTATGAGAATTACATGATGTTTTGTATTCTAGATCTTTCTAGTAGCTTCCCTAAATTATTTATGACTTGCTGGGACCGATATTCCAGTTTCCCTGGTGGCTCGGTGGTGATTTATCTCATTTTGACTATTTTAGAGCCTAATACTAAGTACTCATTGACTTTGGTAAACTTTCCTTCAAAACAAGCTCGGAATCAAATTCCAACAGTTCCATTAGCTTTGGAATGTCGAATAAAGTCTAGATGGACCTTAAGTTCATGTTTTGGAGTTCTCTTTTTTAGTTTGTGTAAATTTGTGGTTTTTCATTTCACTTAGGGCCTAAATTTGAGCTTGGGTGGTTTTTTTTGGTGTTCGAAGTGTCAAAATGGAATTTTGATGCATCCATCAGCTCTGGATGATGATATTAAGCTAGTGAGAATGTTGGTTAGATTACCGAAGTTTTCACAGTACTTTGAGGTGTTGGATGGAGATTTGATGTTTTTCGGCCTAGGGGTTGACTTGGTCAATATTTTCCTAAAGCAACCTTGTATCCTGATTTCGATTGCACCATTGAATTCAAATGTTGTTTCGAGTGTACATTATAGTTTGTTTGCATAAATTGGGCCCCAAGCACATTTCGAATGGTGTCAGAGCTTTTCCCTATAGAAAGTTTTGGTATCAAAAATTTGTATTTGGTACAGATGATGTGTTCATCGCGATCTCCAAGCATTCCTGCGTAATCGCGATACTCCCAGGTATAAATATTTCCTGTACAATTTTCTATTCATTCCATAGCCAAACCTTTTGTTTTTCTCTCTTTCTTTGGCTGAAATCATCTAGAAAGCTCATCAAAAGTTGAGGAAAGGTTCCCCAAGGTTTCCCCTTCAATTTCCCCGCTATTGGTAAGTCTTTTTCCCATTTTTTATTTCTTGGAAGATGAATCTTTCCTCCATTAATGGCCCAAATTTTGGAAACTTGAAATTCTCAAATTAATTCCTTTTTTTTTTTTTTTTTTTGATATATTATTGTTCCTTGATTTTATTTTGGTCTGTAGTGTAGTTACTTTGTCGAATTTTGTTGTTTAATTCCGTAAAGATTTAATCTTTGGCCTTTGTAACCAAATCAATATTGGCTATTTTGAAGACCTTCTCACACTCGAATTATGCTCATCTTTGGAGCACAAGTTGTTGGTGATGCTAGCAACCTGTGGAAAAGTTTTTCTTTTGATTTCGGTGAGCGGGGCCCACGGTCCCATTATAGGCATTTTTAGGCCCGACTTTTTGATCAACCCAGAATTTAGAATAAAAATACATCATTACACTCGTATTGATCCCAGGATTTTTATTTAGCAAGTTTCAAAGTCGTTGGAGATCATTTGACATTAGTCGGAGTAATATTTGAGATTTACAGTGCTCGTTGTTGCTACGATAGGCAGGCAAGTTTCAAAGTCGTTGGAGATCATTTGACATTAGTTGGAGTAATATTTGAGATTTACAGTGCTTGTTGTTGCTACGATAGGCAGGCTCTATGGAACTATCTCTAGGTATATGGCTTTGATAATTGTACTAAATAATATCTGTGGGTTGGGTTTGTAGGTTATTACTATGAAATTGAACCGTTCTGTCGTTCCGTCCCCTATTGTTACCTATCTTTGTGTCTGAGTTAATATGATACCTGTGACGTAGAAATTAGGGTAATTGTGCCTGTGTAGGGCCTAGGTTTTCTGTCATTATATATACATTGATGATTTGTCGTGCATTCATTATACAAAAGATTGGTCCATAGGTTCCATTTTGGAGACCAATGGGGCTAGGCTAGTATCACCACATTATTAATGAGTCGTGAAGGCTAGACATTGATAATACTTATGATGATAGAAAATGACATAAACTTATAACTTGGAATATTCTAATAATAATATAAGTTAAATAACCTTTTAACTGTTTAGACCTTAAGGTGTACCAAGCACCCGGTACTACTATTTCTACTTGTTTTAGTTTATACTTTGCACCCTGGCACCGGAAAATATCATCTTAACTAATAAAATGCTGGCACTTATGTCTGAATTCATTTAGCAAGGTGTACATCCGTCGGCACTTGATATTGTCATACTATAGCGAGTACAACTTTTTTATATTTGTCACACATACTGGGTTGGAGACTTTATGATACATATCCCTTTAGGACATTGGTGATACCATGATATTGAGGCAATGAACACCATGAGTTTCCAACATTATGGCTTAGTGAGACTATTGAGATGAGGATCTGATTCCATATTTTAATACCATTTGAGGCTCTATAGTTTGGGATGTGAGATTATGATGACGTTAGAGATCATACATGGTGAGTGTACCTTCATGGACCTTGCATCTGGGCATCGGTGATGAGGAGGAAGGGTATAGGATGAACTAAGTATTTACGGGAACTAGGGTTAGGCTTCCATACGGGTACCAGAGGAGAAACGTACATAGGACTAGTTACTTCATATGAGTGTATTTTCTTTTCTGCACCTGTCTTGCTCAGTGTACCGTTGGCTTAGATGTAAGGCCTACGGGTGAGCGTCATTTTTGTATTTAATTCATTTATTATAATTTTGATTTACTATTTAGTTATTATTGTGTTACTTTCTAGACTTTCTGGTTATGCGGGATAATTGTGCTAAATACCTTTTGACTATTCATCCTTTCCTAACTTGAGGTTATTGGTATACCATCCATGTTCTCTTCTTGTCTTCTATTTGACTCTTGAGTAATTATTATTATTATTCACCTATATTTCTGTAAGGATTTCGAGTGCGTCCTTCCTTCATGCCTGAGATCCTATTATGTGATTTAGCTAGTGATGACGTGTTCTACTTGTTCTTGAATCTTATCTGAGCAGCTATCTTCCATAATGTACTTTTTTTCTATGACCCTACTTTATTGTATTTCATTATTTAATACTTTTCTTATTTTTATGTTCCTAGTGATACCTCTAAGCCTACTGGGTACAAGTTGCTTCGCGACTTGTACTCATACTACACTTGTTCCCCTGGTGCAGATCTGAGTACTAGTGGCCGACGTTGATTATGGTTTGCCATTTGTTCTTTTTGATACTTACTTCAGAGATTCAGGGTTAGCTTGGCATCCAGCTATTCCTTCTTATCTTCAGATTTGTATTGGTCTCCTTGTACTTTTGGAGATACATTTATATTAGAATTTTGGCTTTATGTTCTATTCTTAGAGTCTCTGTTTTGTTATACTGATACTGGGATTTGGGAATTTGTAGACTCACTGTAATTCTGTAACCCTGATTATTTTTCCTTTATATTTTACTTATTGTACTTGAGATTTCTACTATTGATGTAGTAGCCCTCTGATTTAGTTTCAGCTATAAGATTGGTTCTCCAACTGGTGGTATAATAGGTGTCATCATGATCTGAAAAATCGAGTTGTGACACCCATAAAGCTATGAAAATAGTTGGGGTCAAAATATGAGTCAAAACAGGCCTATAGGTCTGCAAACTCAAAACTCCAAATAAAAGGTATCAAAACATTTCCTACATCATAGAAAACCCATACCTAAAATTTGTAGACAAAAATGGGAAAGATTTAAAAATGAAACAATGAAATAATATAAAGAACCAACTTTCAAAATTTGGGTGAAATTTGATGAAATTAAAGTGGAAACTTAACAATAGTTTATGAAGAATCGAAGAAATCAAGTTTCCAACGTGCCCCAATACTGTTTGCAAAGACCCAAGAATTTTAATGGAGGTTTTAAATTTTTTTTAAATGGATCAGATGATGAAAATGGATGGAATTTGGGGTTTAGAATTTATATACTACTTGGTGAATAGTGCATCATGATCATAGAACTATTCAACATGAACACGAAGATTAACTGGAGGAAGGGCATTATGTTTGCATAATGTGGCTTACAATCGCGAAGAGAGAAAGAGTTTCAAGTTGCAATCGTGGAGACTTCAAAAAATGAGGTCAAACAATAGTGATCATGAGGCACTGACTGCTATCAGAAAAGTTAGAGAAATAACTCTATGTGATCATGTGGCAATGTAATAACCCTTAAGGTCATTTTTTATGAATACGTGTTATCTTGCATCCTAGAGTATTTCAGTAGTTTCCCCAAGTCATTTATGACTTGCTGGGACCGATAGTTCGG
>JBDJHY010179611.1:0-12118 GCA_039654485.1 Withania somnifera
AGTGATCAGCTAAGTGTGAGTCTATCTTTATGAGGCTAAAGAAGTTGTTGACTACCACCCCAGTTCTTGCCTTGCAAGTTGAGGGACATCCCTACACAGTGTGTTTTGATGTTTTGGGTATTGGGTTAGGCTATGTTATGATACAGTAAGGTCATGTTATATTTTATGCATTGAGACAACTATAGGATCATGAGCACAACTACCCCACCTATGACTTGGAGTTGGTGGCGGTGGTTTTTGCACTTAAGATCTAGAGGCACTATCTATATGGAGTCCATTATGAGATTTATATAGATCACCACATCTTGTAGTAGATCTTGAGTCAGAGGGAGCTTAACCTGAGGCAGCAGAGATGGGTAAAGGTCCTAAAGGACTTAATTTGAGTATATCCTATACCTCCTAGGAAAGGCTAATGTGGTTGCAGAAGCCTTGAGCTAGAAGATAGTAAGTATGGGAAGCCTAGATCCTATTTCCACTTCTTAGAATCCGTTGGCTCATTTCATTTGGTCCTTCGACAATACACTGGTTATATTGTATATTTCAGCACCAGAGCGGGTTGTTACCCATGTTATGGCTAGGTCTTCTTTATTTGATCAGACTTAACAGCGCTAGTACGAGGATGCCTGTCTAGTTTAGATGAATTAAGGGTTGTGAGGGGTGATTTCAATTGGGTCATGATATATTCTAATGGTGTTTTGTCGGTTGAAGGTCGCCTAAACGTTCGAAGGTGCTGATTTTATTTGGACTCTATTACATAAGGCTCATTGCTCCAGATACTCTATACAAATGGGTATCGTAACGATGTACTATTATCTGTGGTGACAATGCTGGCGGTGGGATGTAAGGAGAGTATTAGCATCCTTTGTGTCTCTGTGTTTGAAGTATCAATAGGTAAAGTTTGAGTACCAGAAGCCTGTCTATGATTTTCATAGACTCAATATACCTGAGTGGAAGTGGGAGCGGATTAATATGGATTCTATTTCAAGCCTTTCATGCACATTTAGAGGCCATTACTTCAGTTGGGTCATCATAGATTGATTGACTAAATCAACTTACTTCTTACTAATGCACACCTGTTAAGGTGCAGAGCGACTAGATGAGTTGTACATTCGCGAGGTTGTTAGGTTTAATGGGGTATCAATTTCCATTATGTCTAATCGAGGCATTCATTTTACATTACTATTATAGAGGTCATTTCAGAGAAAGATGGGTATTGTGGTTGCCTTGAGTAAAAACATTTCACTATAAGATTGAAAGGCCGTCTAAGTGTACTTCAGGATATGTTGCAGGCCTGTGCTATTGATTTTGGTGGTAGCTAGGATAGACATTTGGCTTTAGCAAAGTTTCCATATAATAACAATTATTATTCAAGCATTCATATGGCACCTTTTGAGGCCTTGTATGGTAGGCATTGCAGATCACTTATTGGTTGGTTTTGTGGTATAGAGGTCTTACCCCATAGTTTTGATTTGCTTTGTGATATGTCGACAGGGTTAGAGTTATTCAAGATAGGCTTTGTACATCGTAGAGTAGGCAGAAGTCCTACATAGATTGTAGCTTTAACCCCTAGAGTTCCGTATTGGTGATATGGTCTTCATTTGAGTATCTCCTATGAAGAACGTTATAAGGTTTGGTAGGCAAGGTAAGATTAGACACAAGTTTATTGGGCCCTATGAGATCACATGGAGGGATGAAGGTGTTGCCTACAGGCTTGCCTTACCTCTAAAGTTAGTTGTTATCCATCTGGTGTTTCATGTTTCGGTGCTTCATCTATATGTGCCTAACCTATCCCATATGCTTTGCTGAGAATCTATGAAGATAGATGATAGGTTGAATTATATTGAGGAGCCGTAGGCCATCATGTACAAGGATGTAAGGCGACTCAGATCCAGGGATATTTTGATGGTGAAAGTTTGTTGGGTGCATCGACCAATCATGGAGATGACTTGGGAAACAAAGCGTGATATGCGAGCCTAGTATCCATATATGTTTGAGCCTTCATGTACTACTCTTTCCTTGACTTTCGAGGACAAAAGTCTTGTTTAGTGGTGGATGCTGTAACGACCCACGTGGTTATTACTTCTCTTTCAATTTCTTTAGTGTTTAGTTTTCTTAATGTTCCCAAGTCATTTATAACTTTCTTGGGCTACTATTTTGGTTTCCTGGTAGTTCTATAGTTTGTTACTCACATTCTTGTTTTGAAGGCTTAACCTCAAAATAGTGGAAATTAAGAGTGAATTCTTAGTGAACAAGCTCGAAATTGGATTCCAACAGTTTTGTTTGCTCCATAATACCGACTTTGGTGTATTTGGACGTTTAGTTTGTGCCTCAGGGTTTCTATTTTAAATTTTATATGTTTGTGGAAATTCAACTTAATCGGAGTTCATTTTGGAGGCAGGGTGGTATTTTTATGATCAAAGCATTGAATTGGAATTTTGAAACTTCCATTAGCTTTAGAACGATGATTTTGGGCTAGGTGGGTCATTGGTAGGCTTCCCAAGGTGTGCTCTGTCGTTTAGGGTTCCTTGTCTTTGTTGGTTTTGACTCTTTTTCATTCTAGGGGTCTTTTCCTTCAAACAACTTAAGTTAGTGATTTCAATGATTCCACTAGATCTAGCATGTGATTTCACTAGTAGCACTTTTGGTTTGTTAAAAATGCTACATCAAGGTTTTAAGAGTGTAGAGGAAAACTATGATGATTTTGAGACTTTAATAATGGAATCCAACCTTAAGGAACAAACATAATGTACGTTGATACGTTTCATAGCTAATTTGAGGCATCAGGTGTTGAGGCCAATGGATCTTATGCATTACAACAATGTAGAAGCGACCTTTGATGATGCTTCCAAAATTGAAGAAGATTTAAAGGAATAGAAGTCCTACAAAGAAAAAGGGTCTTCAACTACCTCACGGGGAAAGGGTGATAGGGGTAACAAGTAGAAAAGATTGAATGCTTGAGAACCTAAGGGTAGTGTTCAAGCTATTCAAACCAAAATCAACTAAAAAGAAAAGCTTATTAACAAGAAAAAGGAGGGTAACATTTTGATGCCTAACTTTTCTCGACCCTCTACCATCAATGCTTTAGATGTCAAGAGAGAGGACACATTGCTAGGGAGTGTCCTAACCAGGGAGACATTATAGTGTGTTGGGATGGTTAACAAACAAAGGATGATGAGGAGGTAAGGAGAAGAGTGAAGAAGAGGTAGATAAAAGTGAGGATGAGGGAGTGAGAAGGATTGAAGAGAGTGTTAGTCTTATTAAGAGTGTGCGTCAATCAAACCTAAAGAAGATAACCTGAAGCTCTATGTATATTTATATTTTGGGTGATATGGATTATGGGAGCCTTTTCTAAATAAGAATGTAATCAAAGGTAACATTTGTTTCATGCTAGATGAGGGTGTGTTGTTGATACAGGGAGTTGCACCATTGTGTTTAGTGAAAGCTTGGTCTAATAGATTCAAATTCCTACAACAAAGCATCCTAATACCTAATACTACTATGGATCAATGAAAGTGGTGAGATGAAAGTCCTTCAACAATCAATGGTCAAGTTTATCATTGGCTAGTACCATGATGAAATCCTTTGTGATGTTGTGCCTGTGTTGTCTTGTCAATTTTTTCTTGGAAAATCGTAGGAATTGGATAGGGATGTTGCTCATCAAGGGATTGAAAACAGTACTCATTTAAGATGAATGAAGGAAAATATATACTTGCACTCTTGACTACTTCTCAAGTGAGTGAGGACTATAGAATCATGAAGAATCTTTGAGAAAGAAGAAACATAGAAGAAGGGGAAGGTGCACCAAAGGTTCCATAAGCGTACAAGAAAAATTAGACTGGCTTGGATAATTTTAGGGGGAAGAGGGTTATGATATCCAAGCCAACTAATTTTCTCAAGAGTGTAGACAAGGACTGGTTCCTAGTGTGCCTTGCTAACACCAATTACTTGTTGAATGCTAGCCAAGAAATTACCACTTTGCCTAGTGACGTTTCTTCTCCTTTACAGGAATATAAAGCCTTGTTTCCATAGTAAGTGCCTTAAAGTTTTACACGCTTGAGTGGAATTGAGCACCAAATTAACTTTGTGTTGGGTTTCTCAGATTCTAAATTGGATGGCCTGTAGAAACAACCTATATGTGTAATGACCCTTACAGTTATTTCATTGTTTTGCGTATTTGGTTGAATTTTAGAGAATTTCAATAGCTTCCTTGGGTTACTTCTGACCTCCTAGTACTACTAGTTTCTCTCTTTGGCAGTTGGATTAATACTTATCTCAATTTCCCCGTATTAGAGCCGGAACTTAGGTATTGGTTGACTTTATTCAATATTTCTTTAATAAGATAGAGATTGAATTTCAATAATTCCTTTATCTTTGGAACATGGATTCTATTTAGGATCCTATGTCTTGGAGCTTTTGATATGATTTTATCTCATTTGATGAGATAACAGTTGCTCGACAGTTAAATGTTTGACTTCGGTCAACATTTAATGATTAGAGCGTCAGATCAGAAATCCAACTATGTCATCAGCTCTAGAATACTGATTTTGGGTTAGGAAGAGTATTGGTTTACTCCCTGTAGCAACTGGTGGAATTTTAAGCTGTTTTATGAATTTTAGGCAATTTTGTCCTACATGTTGACTTGGTCAAAATTTCTCTGAAATAAACTCCTATCCGAATTTCAACTTCACCAATGACTCTAGAATGTCATTTAGGGTGTGTGGGCGTATTTTATTTGCATATGTCTAACCATGAACACATTTAAAGTGGTGTTCGGGGCAACTTGAAATGGAGGATTTTTCTATCAAAAAAACAGTTGGTGTATGCCATTGTTTTTCTTCAAGATTGCAAAGAGATGGCATACGATTGCGAAGTTCAAGATTTCCCCTCTATGTAATTGTGATACCTTTTGCATCCGATATATACCCTCAGCCTCATCGTGCTTTATAATCATAAGCTTGATCATCACAGTTACAATGACCAAATATCTATAGCCTTGCGATCGCGACAACTTACCATATGATCATACAGGCATGGAACCTAGCAGTATATATTATCTCTTCCATGATTTTCAACCTTATTTCTTATTACTCATCACTCCACTCCCTCTATAACCTTGGGAGAAGTAGTGGTAGTTGATGCTAAAGGGTGGGAAACCTTTCTTGAGGTTAGATTCCTGACCGTTAACATAATTTGTAAGCTTTTTTCCTCATAAATTCTGGAAAAATCGTAATTTCCACCATTGATTCTTCTTGATCGAGCTTCATAATTCCTTTGATTTTACCCAATTTCAAGTGATTAGTGGCTTTTAGTGGTGCAATGTGCTACATTTGAATTTGTAGTTGACTCCTCATCTTCGTCCGATATGTAATTCTCTATTTTGTTAATGTAAAGTTTTGGAAAGTTTTGCACTTTATTTATCTTATTATCTAGCAATTTTGAGGCCTTTCTTTTACTAATATTATGCTCATTTTTAGAGCATGAGTTTCGTGTGATGCTGGGAACTCTGTGGAAAAATTCTTTTTCTGATCAATTAGAAAGTCCTGTGGGTTCTATTTAAGACTAATTTTTTTCTAGTCCAAATTTAGTAATATATAAAGATATCTTTGTCTTGATGTGTAGGTTAATATTTTACTAGTTTTGAGGCTATTCGAATACATTTGATATCAAACGAGTAGTTCTTCATTGGTTATAGTGTTGTATTCACCAAATGCCAAGTAGGCTTTATAGGCTTACTCTGGGGACATAAAAATTATAATTACGCTAAATACAATTCATGGGTTAGTTTATTAGGTCGATACCATGATCCTTGATTGCTTATTTAATTCTACCTTGTATTTTTTTCACTATTCGATGTAATACGATGCCTTTGACCTGGTATTAGACTCGTGATGGCCATAAAGTGACTCAGAAAGTAATAGAACACTAATTTATGGGTTGAGTTTTGGGTTTTGCACTTAGGTTTGGGGTGGATATGATTTCCTCTATATGTAGCTTAAGGTTAACAACAACCATCATAGGTTGCTTCCTTCCCAGCTCTACCAGGAATAGTTAGCTTTCCTATTTGTAGGCCTCCTTACTCATATGCTTCAAGTTGAGCCTTTGAAGGGAATATGATAACTATAAGTATCGCCTATTATGCATTCATATTGTGTGGTACCATAAGGTCAGCCTCTAAGAGTGTCCATTGGGGTCGGGGTCTGTTATCACAGTCTTCTAAGATTATATGGCCTTGTAGGCTGGTTTATGTATAATAACTAGATAGTTGGACAAATGTTGGTAAAATGGGACTTTTTGTTAAATATTAATAATATAAGTGGTTTTTCCACTTTTCTTAGACCCGTTTATGCATCATCTCCCGGTACTACATGTTATACTTAATTTAGACCATGTTTCACACCCTGGCACCTAGTACTTTCATTTACTATTACGCTAGCACTTAAGTGCTTCGCTTCGATAGTGAGTACAACTACTACTTCATATTTATTGGGTTAGGACCTTGTTCCCTGAGATTATGATATTGGTGGCAGTAAGTTATCAAGATTTATGGTTTGGTGATTCCATTATATTGAGGCATCATATGCTCGAGCGTGAGCCTCCTGAGGCTTCGTGATACTGTTGTGTGATATTCCTATAACATTGTCATTCTATACTCTGTTGGGATACCTCCATGGACCTTTCCATTCTAGGGACAGACCTATCGAAAAAGGGGTCCGCAGTAGAGTAGAGGCATTCAGTAATGCCCTTCCATGGGTCCTTCCTATTGGGCCTTCAAGTACTAGAGAAGGAGCAAACATAGGAACTTTTCATCATTGTGTTTGTGTTTTAAGTATCACACTTTTTTTTATGTATGTACTCTCCGGTAATAAGTGATTCTGGATGCGTGAGCATGACTTTTGTAGACTCTACCATTCTTATTGGGATTTAAAGGTTTTTATATATTTACTGTCTTATAAGTACTATTAGTATTAGTTGTAGACTTTATTTATTGTCCTTTCTTTCTCTGTGGGTTATTTGTGCGTGATGCTACTTGCAATATTCTTCCCCTTCGCATCTTGAGGTTATCAGTACACTGCCCGATTTCTCCCTAGTTTCCTTTACTATCTATCTTGTCTTACCCTTTTAATTTTATTTTTGTGGCTCTACAAGGATCTTGGGTACGTCCTTCTCTTATTAGCGATGATCCTGTAATATGGTTTAACTAGTTGTATTTATACACTATCTATTTTTTTGCATCTGCTGAGTAGCTAGCTTTCTATCTATATCATTTGCCTTCCATGACTTGTTTTCTTTCAATTCCTATTATTTACCATGGCTATATTTGATATATTACTAGTGGGACCTCGAAACCTACTGGTTACTTGTTGCTTCGGCAACTTATACTCATACTGCACTTGTTTCCCCTAGTGAAGATTCGAGTACTTGTGCCCAACAAAGATTTTTCTGTTCGTGCCTCCTCGCTGCTACTTTGGGAAATTCAAGGTGAGCTTTGGACGTCCAGCTTTGACCTCATTTTATTTTTTCTTTTTTGTACTTTCAGAGAAAGACTTGTACTTATTGACATATATCTTTTTACTTTGTATATTAGTATCTTTCTACACATTAATACCACATCCTTGGAAGGTTGATTGATTCTGTTATGCTATTGTATTTCTCATACCCCGTTTACTTTCTTTTTACCTTATTTATTACATTTGTGGGTGCCTTACTTGCTATAGTAGCCAATCACTATGGCTCTAGGATACAAGGTTTTTCCTCGTACTCGTGGGATAGTAGGTTCCATTATGATATGAGAAATTGGGTCATGACAGCTTGGTATCATAGTCTAGGTTTTAACTGGTGTAGTATATAGAGCCAATGTCTATTAAAGTCTTACAAATCATTTCGGATGTCCGTAATCTATCTTTAGGAGGCTATGGTGGCATGTTAGAAACTTGAACCCTCTTTTTGGACCTATATAGTGCGCGTACCCTAGGTAGTTTTCAAGAAATCTCATTTGCTATCTTCATTTTTATGCAGATGGAAAACATGTGATTGACTCCGACAGACGATAGTGAGCTCTCCAACCTAGCTGCACGGGATTCAACTTAGTTAGATACTATGGTATCCTTGGAGTTACAGTTTGGATCAAGACTTTTGTGACCCTTAAAGTTCATGTAGCACCTGACCCATCTCCAGAGCTGACGCTAGATATTTGAGCTATGTTGTGGCATTTACTTAGCACATTTAGAGGTCCTCCGGTGGTAGATTCTAGACGTCCACCCAAGAGGAAGCCTTGAGTGCATTAGGTTTAGTAGAAAAACCGGTAGTTGCAGCTTCTCCACCATTTCAAATAGCACCATATGGTATCCTTGGTCAGGTGCTACGTATTCAAGTTGTTGTTCCTATTGGGGTACCACAGACACCTATAATGTATTTGGAGGAAAAGCTCTTGACTAGGTTACTCTAATTGGATACCCCGTGGTTTACAAGTTTTCCTGGGGAGAGTGCTTATGAGTTCCTATTTGAACGTGAGGAGAGGTTGGGAACCTTAATATTTTAAAGTCTCATGGGGTCGCTTACACGACTTCAAGATGCATAGTATGTGAAGCAGTGGTGGAGAACAACAAGGTCGGCTCAATTGACTTTGGTAGAGTTTTATGATGTCTTTATAAGGAAGTTTATGCCTAAAACTAAGAGGGACATAATGAGAGATGAGTTCAGACATCTTGAGCGGGGCTCAATGTAGATGACAAAGTATGAGGTTTGACTTCATTATCTATCTGTTTATGTTTTTGTTTTCATGCTTACTGAGATAGAGAGAGTTCTCAGATTTTCCTATGGTCTGAGGGATAGTGTAATGACCCTACGATAATTTTTACAATTTTACATTTTCTTGCATTTTAGATCTTTCCGGTAGCGGCCCTAAGTCATTTGCTATTTCTAGTGCAGACATTTTTACAATTTGCGATCGCGACGCATGGCCCTCCCTATTTACTCTTCACGATCACAGAGCATGTTGCATGAAACCACTATGGTCTTTCCCCCTTCAGATCGTGATCACGAGTCATAGCTATGCTCTTTTGTGTAGTACTCTTGTCCAACTACTATTAATAGCCAAAAACATGCTATTGTGTCCATTTTATATTCTTCAAGGCTCTTGAAAACTCTATTAAATTACTTGGGTTTTCTCATAAACTTGTGGGTGACTTGGTAAATTTGATTTCTTCAATTCCCCATCGATTATTGGCAATTTTCACTTTAATTTTCCCAAAATTCACCAAAAATTTCCTTAAATCCCCATGGTATAATTCTTCAGTTTATTTGATTGCTTTTTCAGTTTTCTTACTCATCTTAGATTCAAGCTTCGGGTATAAGTTCCTTACATTGTAAGGAAAATTTTTATTCATTTTTTTAGATTTTGGGTTCGCGGGCCTGTAGGCCCATTTTGACTATGTTTTGGAACCATCTATTTTCATATCTTTATGGGTATCACTGGACACGTATCAATGTCTAGATTATGTTTTTGATAGTTGCATGATCGTGGGATCTTTTTTTTTCACATGTTTGGCTTATTTCGAGAAGTTTGGGTTTTCTTCTATGTTGTATTTGTGAGTGCTTCCTCAGATGATTGGTAAGTTATGCCTAAGATCTTAGACTTGGATTACTTGGGAGATAATTGTGATAAATAGGCATCCTTAGTTTAGGATTTACAGGTTTGCACCTATGACCTTGTTTGCTATTTTAGTCCCCTTCTTGGCTAAGTATTGTTATTGTGTTTACGATTATCTTTATCCTACAACTTTGGGTGGTCTTTCCATGAATCTGGAACATAGATGGTGGAAAATATCTGTGAGTCCCAAATATTTGACTTGGTTGACTATGTTTGTTGTGGAAAATTTACCTTGGCAGCGCTGACAGGATTTGTTGAGATACTTGATGCATGACCATGTTCTCAATATTAAGAGCCTAAAGTGAGTAAAAATTGAGTTAATTAATCAGTTTGAATAATAAAAGGCTAATTTGAGATTAAATCTTGTATTAAGTTAACACTAGACTAGTCTCAACCAATAGCTAGATATTGATGTTATTTTGGATATAGTTTCAGTCGCGTCTGGATTCAGTTATTGACATTGATAATGATATGGACCATCTAGAGACTCAAACACTACTTATGTTATTCAAGTTATATTTATATCATTTAAGAGTCATCATTTATGTTATGTAAGTAATGTCTACTTTATGAGTTAGTTTTATGCGTGTTGCAGCTCTACCCGGACCATGCCGATTTAGGCTCATGCGTGACTAGAGGATGGTGATACGGGGAGTAGAGTGTATGAATTATGGCTTCCTTGTGGTTCTACCTGCCAGACTCGAGGTTGGGGTAGAAGCACACTGGTTTTCTTTACAATTATTTCATCATATCATGCATACCTTGTGTAATAACCTATTTGGTCATTTATTGAATTTCATCTTTTTTTGTGTTTAGAGATTTTTAATAGCTAACCCAAGTCATTTATGACTTGGTGGGACCAGTAGTTCAGTGCCCTGGCATCTTGTGTGTTCGTTATCTCAATTTTCCTATTTTGGAGGCTTAACCCTGAAATGGTGAACTTGAGAGTGAATTTTTAGTAAAATACCTCGAAATAGAATTTTGATAGTTCCTTTAACTCTGGAATGCCGAATTTGGTCTAGATAGACCTTAAGTTTGTCTCCCGAATTTTTTTCTTTGAGTTAGAGCTGTTTTGTGGAAATTTAGTTCAGCCAAAGCTCATTTTGGAGCTTGGGTGGTCTTTGCATGATCGAAGTGTAGGACTGGAATTATGATGATTCCATCAGCTACAGAATTGTGACTTTATGCTAGTCTGACCTTTGGTTTTCTTTCTTAGGTAGAGTTTGTTTTTGGATTGTTTGTGGAAATTTGGAAAATTTTCTCCTATTAGTTGATTTTTATTTCGTGGTATTTTTCATTTAAACAACCTCCATTGGACTTTTCATCAATTCCTTTGAGTCTGAAATATGTTTTTCACTAAAAATGCATATTTTGTTTGTCAAAATTGGACTCTGTTTCATTTCTGAGCCCTATGTTGGAATTACTGAAAGTGTTATTTTCTGGTGCAGTTGCATACTTATATATTGCTCATTTTGTTGATTTATCGGTGACAAAATATTTCTCCCTTACTCTGTTAAATTGGCAGGGGCTAATAAATCATCCCTTTTACCAATAAATCAGTACCTTCTACGTTTCTTTTTTCAGGAGGGGATGTCAATTTATCGGTTATTTGGACTAATAAATCGGTATCTGCCAGGTGGGTCATTTTCAGATAATGTCGATTTATCATCTATTTAGACCGATAAATCGGCAATTGTGGTGTTTTTAATTTCGGATCCCAGCTTCCAACTTCATTTTCTCACCTTATTTTTTTCTCAAAATTCTCTCATCCGTTAGGTCAAATTTGGCCCCAAATAAAATTCTAGGATGGTAATTGTTGTGCTAGCTCCTTGGGGATCATTTTTCCATTGTTTCCTCATCTACCAGGTAAGTTCTTCTTCCCCAAAAGCTTCCCCCTGTATCTTTAATGGTGGGTTTTGAATTTTAGCTTTATTCTTGAGATTTATTCCGTTCCCAGCTAGGTGTGGTGTTTTTCTAGAACTAGTGTGTTATGGTACGGATTGTTACTCACTTTCATGATACGTTCTCATTCGTATTTTTGCCATGATCTCTAGTTGCATGTTTTTTTTATAGCACAAAATGTCTCTAGGCCAATTGAGGACCTTCCGGTGGTCCAATTGAGCTCAAATTTGAATCTCACATTTCTTTAGGTGAGGTCTTTGTGTCAGTGATCTTAGTTTATTTTCCCAAGCTGTAGAGCCCATGAGCCCCTTTTTAGGCCCAGTTTTTTACCCGATTGGAAATTATCAATATGGGTATTATTTTTTATATTTTAATCCCTTGAATAATTAATTTGATAGTTTTGGGTGATTTCAGCTGCGTTTGTGTCACAACCTGATTTCTCAGATCATGATGGCACCTACTATACCACCAGTAGGAGAACCAAACCCCGTAGTCCATAGTCAAAGCGGAGGACTACTACAATTAATGTGAAAAAATATGAAAAAAATAGTAAAGATAATAACGAAT
>JBDJHY010179630.1:0-12117 GCA_039654485.1 Withania somnifera
TCTTCACAATTTCTTGTTTCTGAGTACTCGGAAAGGTCCGAATTGAGTCTTTGACTTTCCGGAATGAAATGCTTGCACGTGAAGTGATTCATTAACATCGAATCTTTGACTTAACGTTTAGTCATCAATCAAAACAAAGAAGGATGATTCTCTTGAACCAACCTTGGTCCAACAGGAAATTGCAATATTTACGCCATAGATTAGCTCACCACATTGGTGCAACTACCACTATAATTGATTAAGGAACATACCTTATCCAAGATTCTACACTTTACATGGAACAAATTCTCTCTTTGATCAAGATCTTCCCTAGCAAGTGCCCCCATGATTTGTCTCACCACACAATAAAGGTTAACATTAACCTTTAACTCATCTTCATCCTTTGGTATGAATGCAATTCTCTTCATGCGGCAAGCAACATTAACCCTCTCATCTATTGTATCATCATTATCATCTATAGCTTCCATCTCATCCCTACTATTATCTCCCTCTTTTTCTCTATCTTCTTTACATTCATCTTCATCCTCCATGTGATATCCTCCTTGGAATGCAACAATAGCTCTCTTGTTTGGAAACTCACAAGCAATGTGTCTGACATCGGAAGCATTGGATGGTAGAAGGTCTAGGAAAATTAGGCTTTGCAACATTACCTTTCTTTGGTTTATCATACACCTTTGCATGGTAGTAGACTTTGGCGGGGGTAGCTTGACCATTACCCTTGGATTCCTTAGTATATGTCCTCGTCATCTTGTCATTCTTCTCCCATGGCTTGGTAGAAGAGCTTTTGGGTTTTAAAGCTCTCGCTTCAAATCTCAAGTTAGCAATAAATCTCATAACCGTTCATTTTCCTTGCTCTTAAAGATTGGACTTCATCCTCAAATACTAAAACACATCACCACTTGGTTCCTTGCCGCAATATGTAGACCTTTTTTAGAAGCTCTTGATAGTAGTTGGGTAGCAAGTACCTCAATTCTATCATGGCATGCAACTCTTTCCAATTAGGAATCATGATGACATTATGAAGTTCTCTTTCTCTCTTCTTGGATTCCCACTAAGTAGATATGTAACCCTTAAATTGTGTAAGAGCATACTTGGCTTGCACTACGTTCAATATGTTGTTAGTGAGAAAAATCCTCTCACTTTGTAGTTTCCACTCAATAAATTCCACCGAATAACTACTCCTTTTGAACTTTGGGAGTGTCTTCTTGATGGTGCTCAATCCACGATCAAAATCAACTCGATTTCCCATCCTACCTTCTCTATCCTCCCATATCCTATCTCTTCTATGTTCCTCATGCCTATTCCCTCTAACTTCCCAATGAGGATTCCCTCTATGCCCATAGCCTTGGTTCCAACCAAAACCTTGTGTTTGCCTCCCACATTTAGGCTCTCTATAGCCTTCTCTACCTCCTTGCCCCCATTCATCATCAATGTCAACTTCATGATGTAATTCATCATATAAGGGGTTGTGGTATGGTAGACTTTTTATGGTTTTTCTGTGTGGTTATGTGGAAGTGACATCATAGAACCATGTAAAGGATAAATGGATACATTTATTGGGGAAATGGACTTGGATGGAAATCATGTATGGTTCGGGGTTCTTGAGGAGGAATGAATGGTTGTGGAGTTCCGGTGCGTGAAAGTCTTGGAGTATTGTGGTGTAGGAATGTGGGTTGTTGGAGCAAGCTTTGGCTTCAAATTAAGATTGGTCAGGTCATTTGTTAGAATTGACCCAGGGATATGGTTGTAGATTTCTCCACACTTCCCTTTACCTTTTCCTGACTCACCTCCCGTGGGAAATCCTCTTTGTCATTATCCTCTACCCTAGTTATCCGTTCCTCCAAACCTCTCATTCTTCCATTCATTTTGGTGAGTTGCTTCACAATCCTTGTTACGAAGTCTGCAAGAGCATTAGATGTTTCACCATCAAGATGTGACATTGTACCTAAAAAACTCAACAAACTCGTTAGTAATAAAAGTCTCACCTACTCATGTGTGTGCGCGTTGTCCCTTACCTCTAAGAGTTTATACTAAATTTCTTGTTGAGCCTTTTTGCCCTTATCAAAAAAAGATCCTCTAGCCTCTGGGGTAGACTAGATTCTTATCGACTCATAACGGACTAAAGAAGACAACACTTGATCTAAGAATTAACAACAAAAGTATTAAGCAATAAAAGCTCACAAGAATTAGTACAAAGAAATACAGACACAAGAACCAGTTCAACACTATATAGAAAGAGTACTAAGTGTAGACTAGTTGCAGTATTGAGATGATATTTGAAATTGAAACTAAAGATTAGAGATTGGATTGGATTGGATTGAATTGAGATGTTACCAATGTGTTTAGGAATCAATTATAAGTTATTTTTTAACCTCAATGACCGTCGTGCTGTAGGGTGGACTGCCATTTAAGGGCGGCCTCTACCGTCTTTGGCAGTGAGCAAGACCTTGAAAAGTTGGCCACCATCTAAAGAGGGAGAACCACCATCTAGAAGGGAAGTATAGCCGTCCTAGGTAGTTTCTCCGCCATCTTTTACAGTGAGTAAGGAAGATCAAATTCCTTGGCCACCGCTCCAACGGCGGATAACCGTGTTTGATGGCTGAGGGATTTTACGGACAGCTTATGATTATCGTCCCTGGCAGATTGCCTGGGACGTGTATGCATTACTTGAATCCAATGATTTTCCCTTTGTACCCCTTGGTTACTTTCTCAATAATGAAAATACTTAACTTCTAAACACTATTCTCAACCAATTATGCACCAAAAACGGATCAAACACCAACAACCTCAAGAACACAATTAATAATCTTTGAAGATCTTCAAGAACACTATGAGCATTCAAAAACTCAAATCACCCAACTCACTTTGGAATTGGTTAAAAAGAGATTTCTATTTTCCTAATGACTTGTAGAACTCAATTCTGATATCTCAAAAAACAAATTCCCAAGTTGGTGAAAGAATTTTGGATCAAATGTACCTTCTGTTGATCTTCTTCACTTCAATGTTGATATGAACATGAAGAACATGATGAACTTCAAATCTTCAACCCTAATCAAATCAACTCTGAATTACAAAAAACATGAAACACGAGTTCCTCAACTAATGGTGAACGTTTTCCACCATGAATTCGACTAGAATTTGCACTAGTTGTTCCAACCTTGTTTCAAGCTTAAGAATAGTTAAGAACAATTGTGTTCAAGCCTAAAATCTACTAAAATCTGGTCCAAATCCTCCCAAATTTGACTACCACAATCCTTGAGGTGTAAGGAACACGAATTTACCACTTTTAATCAACAACAATTACCAAATGTCTCCAAATATGAGCTTGAAAATTTGGATCAAAAGATGAACTCAACCAAAAACCAAATTTCAGTACATACCTAAAATCAACTCCGAATTCAATGAAATTTGAGATACACAATCCTTGAAACTTAGCTTGATGATTAAATTACTTTGTTTATCAAAATCAATCTGATATTTGAACAATTTTTAGAATTTCTTAAACTCAAAAATATCAACAATGGTAGAGACCTCAATAACATTCAAAATGGACTCAAATTTGATATATGTGATCCAAATCACTAGGAAAATGATTCCTAATAATAAAAATCAACAAATAACAAAAATTTGAGTACAACAATTTTTGAACTTTTTTTGGAAATTTTTAGAATTTTGAATTTTTTTTGTAGTTTTTCTATTTACAACATAGGAATGTAATTTGACGAAACAAATTACCAGCCTAAACTTTGATACCAAATGATATGATCCGAGAAATGGATCGAGATTCCAAGATGAAAATTTTTGAAGGTAAAGTAACAAAACAAAAGATATACGGAATTCAATACAAAAACTTACGTAGTTAAATTCTAAAATCGAAAGAAACAAACAACCACTCGATTTACCCACAAATGGAATATTGTTCGTTCTATTCCAAACAAGATGCTCTCCGAGCAATTAAAGATGTACCCATCTTAAACACTTGAAAATAAGTACATGACAACTAATGGAATTCAAACTATGAAATTGGAATTCGTAACTAAGCTTACAATCTCAAGTAACAAATGAAAATCTAAAAATTTATCTTCAATATCCAAAATGAACTACTAAACAATTCAAATGGCCTTCAATATATAGAAATCCAAGTCTTCCTTATTACAGTTAGGCCTAAATGTAACATAAAGTGACAAGTAGGTCCTCACACTTTCGGTTCTTATATATTAAGTCCACAAAGTATGTCAAAGCCTTCCATAAGGGTTCTTCATTGGCTTCCAAGCCTTCCTTGATCCTTGATCACTTGCATGCCCTTTTAAAGTTTCCACATGCTATAGATTATGCCACAGGGCTTTTCAATGGCTTCTAAAGCTTCCTTGGGCTTAAGTAAAGCTTGAAGTTGTTGAAGTTCTCTAGCTTGACTCCTAGTGAAAGGCCTAGATATGGAGAGGATTCCCAATATCATATTAATGGTGGTGTTATTACTTGAGTGGAGGTCCGCTCTTCGTTGATGGAGAAGATAAAAGGGAATTAGTTTAATGATGTTAAGATGAGGATCATTCGTGATAAGGTACATCGAGGTGAGGAAAAGACGAAAAAATTGGATTCTAAGGGTATTTTGAGGATTGGGGGCAGGATTTACATCCCCAAAATCCAATAGTTTGGTAAGATTGATCTTAAAGGAGGTTCACAGTTCTAGATATTATATTCATTTGAGGAGAGACGAAGATGTATCACTACTTGAGAAAGCACTTTGGTGGTGTGGTATGAGGAAGAATGTTGCAAACTTTATTACTAGGTGCTTGAACTGCCAGCAGGTAAAGTTTGAGCACCAGAGGTCGAGAAGTGTTTCTAAGAGGATGACTATACCCAGTGGGAGTGGGAGTGTATAGCCATGGATTTCATTGTGGGGATTCCTACTACTTCGGGCAATTATGATTCCATTTGGGTGGTTATTAATTTTACCAAGTCTGCTTACTTCATTCTAGTAAGGTGAGATACAGTGCCCAAAAGTTGATAGAGATTTATATTAGTCGAAAAGTAGGGTTGCATGGCACCCAATTTCTATCATATATGATCAAGGCACTCAGTTTACTTTACACTTTTAGAGTATGTAGCGTGAGATGGGTACTCAACTTGATATAAGAACAACCTTTCATCCTCAGACTGATTTTCAGTCTTAGTGCACTATTCGGGTGCTTGAAGACATATTGCGATCTTGTGTTATTGACTTTGGTAGTCGTTGGTACCGGTTCTTACTACTCATAGAGTTTGCCTATTATAACAATGACCATTTTGAACATCCAGATTGCGCATTTTGAGGCATTGAATTGTAGGAAGTTTAGATCTCTATTTGGTTGGTTTGGTACTTTTAAGGAGAGACTATAGAGTACAGATTTATTGTGAGACTCCATGGATAAATTTAGATTAATCCAGACCCGACTACTTTGTTCCTAGAATAGGCAAAAAAGCTTTGATAAGAGTTTTAGGAAATTGGAGGGTGGTAGAGTATGGTTGAAGGTGTTACCCATGAAGGGTGTTATAAGGTTTGGGAAGAAAAGAAAGTTGGCTTCTTATTTCATTGGTCCTTTCGAGATTCTACAGAAGAAGGGATATGTGGCTTTCAAGTTAGCTTTGCCACCTGGTTTATCCGTGATTCATCTAATGTTTTATATCTCTATACTTTGGAGGTGTATACACGATGTCTCACGTGCTTTAGTGGGATGCCTTTAGTTTGGACCAAGACTTATCATTTGAGGAGGATCCAGTTGATATAATTGATAGTTAGGTTTGAAGGGTACGGACCAAAGAGATACTTGTTGTGAAGGTGCACTAGAGACATCGAATAATCAAGGAGACTACTTGGGAGACTAATTTTGATATGGATAGCCAGCATCCTCAGTTATTTGACCATTTAGGTACTTCTTGTTTCTTAAGTTTAAGGATGACCATGATTTTTAGAGGTGGATATTGTAATAACCCTAAAGGTTATTTTTCATTTTCATATTATTTTGACAATTTTGCACCTACTGCAATTCCATTTTATCAAACTAAGTATGGTCCTATGGTTGGTTCGGGTACAGATGAGATTTGATGTAAAAGTTGAGAACTTTGGTTTTAGAGCCTTTAAGTTCGAAATGAGGAACTCTAGGGCCATCAAGAGTTTGAGACCTTGTACTAGAATTCTATCCATTTCATCAGCTCTGAAATATCGAATCTGGTATAGTAATACTTTTATTTCCTGTTTTGGACCTTCTGTGGTAAGTTTGGACATTTAGAAGGGCTATAGCGAGTTTTTAAGGTAAATGGTTGACTTTGGCCAATATTTATCTTAAAATATTTGGAGGGAAAATACAATGATTCCATTAGTTTTGGGAGGTAGAATTTGTCTTAGAATAAGGGTCTTTTTGGTTTCTGCAAGTCCCTGTAGCATTTTACCTTTTGAGGTTTTTCGTTAAAAATTGCCCCCTTAGAGAGTATCAGGTCAAAGAGACCACGAGGCGTGTTTTGATGGTTCTTTTGAGTCTAAAGTGTCGAATTTAGTCTATGTGTATCTAGAGTTTGTTTGCACAAGGTTCCGAACAAACCCCGAAGGCCCTTGCGAAGTCCTAAATCCTTAGTTGTTTATGTTGCCAAAGCTATCTACCACAACTTTAACTGTGATCATGCTAGGTGGTTGTGATCGCATTGTGGCCCTTATTCACTAAGGAACGCAAGCCTGCCCCTAGACCATAATTGCGTAGGTATGAATTTTAATGCCTAGTCACGATCATACCAGGGGCCGTGATTGCGGTTATGGGCTGTGTTGTTTTAAAAATAGAGAAGTCACATTATTTCTTCCATTGTTCATGCAAACCACGAACTAAAATTGTATTTTTGGAAAATGATCAAATTTTCAAGGCTAATCTTTTAGGTAAGTTTCCTAGACTTATTTCCATTAAATCTAACCTACTTTGACCTTATTTTTGATAAATATTTCATGTATTGAACCCAAAATAGTGGGCTAAGTGTTGAACTCAAAAATTATAAAAACTTTAGCTTTCGACAATGTAATGGAATGGGTTTTCAGTGAAACTTAATATTTAACATCCCATATTGATGTGTAATTTTATTTTATGATCAAGTTTAGATCTTGACCCAGTGGGCCCAGGGTAGGTTTTTGCATAAGCCTTAATTATTTTAAATTTGGTGTTAATTAGTTAATATTTCCTTATATTTTTTTCTTGGTTATCTAGATATCGGTCAGTTAGAGGCTAATTTAAAGGGGAAAAACCTTGAGTAGATTGGTCCTTCAAATTAAGGGAAGTTGAGGTTTAATGGCTAACACTTTGCTAGCTAATTGTCGCGCCTTGGGGTGGTATGGGATCTTTGGGATTAATATTATTTATCATGTTGGTTCTAAAAGAATGAATAAGTGAAAATAATGCGGATATTTTTTGGAATTGTTGAATTATACATACACTTGAAATGTGTTGTGAATTATTTGACTTGAATAATGTTGTGAGAAATGATAATTTGAGCAAGAATTGGGATTCAATTATATACTTTTTAGTGAAAGTGCTAGGATAAAGTAATGGAAGACCCTGAGTATTGAATTGAAACCATAATTTGTGAGATTCTCATGATTTATATGTGATGATTTCTCCCTTGGAACTATTCAAATACAAAACTTGGTTTATGTGATGACATGACTGTGTAATTGGTCGATGCCTAATTATATTATTGAGATGACATGACTTTGTAATTGAATGGCGCCTAATTATATTATTGAATTGGCATGACTGTGTAAATAACCAGTTCTTAATTATATTATTGATGCAGCATGATTCAATAAATTATTGGTGCCTGATTACATTAATGAAATGGAATGATTGTGTAATTAACCGGTGCCTACTTTCTTAATGATTCCTGGTTATTGTTTCATTAGGAGCTTCAAAATACTCTATCCTTATTGGTTGGACTTGTAGTGTTGGTGTTGCAATTGATATTTCTACTCTTTTGTATTACTGGGCTGATGTATGTATATATCTGTTGCAAGTTGTAGTGTTTTGGAGAATCATCTGGGAGTTAGGAGCTTTGTTTTCTCTTTATTGTTAGCCAGCCAAAGATGTGTTGAGTATTGTTGATTTGTACTCACCCTTGCCTTTTACTGCACTTTTGTGTAGGTATCGAGCCTAGGATTCCATGATCGTCTCCTTATACTCATCCAGGCTTCTTTCGAGACATTCCGAGGTAGTTTCCCATCCATTCAGCAGTTGCTCGATGCCTTATGCCATTTACTTTTCCGCATTTTTAATTTTTAAAGATATTGAGATGACTTGAGACCTTGTATAAACTCTATTTAGTGGCTATGTACATTGACGCCTAGTTTTCAGCATTTTGTAGTTGATTTTCTCACTTTTTATGAGTTTTACTCTTTATTACCTATATTTACTACTTTTCATTATTTGTTATACCTTATTTTGTCTTACACTATGAGTTAGGCTGACCCACCGGGTGGGGAAGGTAGGTGTCATCATGCCTAATTATCGAGGACTGACATTGCCCAAGACTAGAAAAATCTTGAGAGGGGTTTAAGAATGAATTTTTTTTAAAAAAAAAAAGAAAGAAAATCAAGCTCATAATCAAAATATGGAGACGATTAAAGGAGATTTTCAAGTGGGACCAACCAAGCAAAGAAATCTCTGTAGGGAATGATGAAGATAGTGAAGAATACTCTTTTATGTCTGAGGAGAAGGGAGCATCTGACCATGATGACGACGCCCACTCATCTACTCAGTAAAGATCATCTTGGGAGTTTTTTACTTTATAAATAATGGTTATACTTTCCTAGGTTCTTTCCAAGGGAGTAATAAGAGTTACCATGACCTAGTGATAGAGTACCTTGACTTGTTTGGTACTTGTTTAAAGATTTTTCTATGATGCTTAAATTGGTTGAAAAATGGTACCTCTCTGAAATTATGTTTTATTTTTAAATATTAGATGTTAATTAATTTTAATAGTCTTCATTGTGAATGCATGCATCTGTCTATATTATTGAGTTATTTCACGATATATTTATTTTACGTGTTCATAGTTACATTAGAACTAAAGAATTATCATACTCCTATCCTATTCTCTTATATTGCATTATAGATTAAGATCTTACATAGAATTATTTGGCAATTCTAATTTATAATTCCAAGTCCCTATGGGTTCGACATCCGGCTCGAAAGAGCTATTGTATTACTTGTACGACCACGTATCCTTGTGTGTGCTAGGAAGTCAACATCTTTCCTTGGTTTAATCTAGAGTTTTTGTAGTTTTCTTATTCCCTTTTGAAAAGAAAGAAAGAAAAACTCTAAAAAAATTATTTGACGTATTTTATGTTTTGCTTTAGAAGAATAAAAAATAGATATGGTGAAAAGATAAAAGGCTCCATGCATATATGATTTAGACTAAGTGTTATTAGAAATGATAGGCAGGTGATTGTTTGAAATCTCGGTACGCTTCAGAAAGTTACAGTAACTTGAACCAAAGTAATTGACCTTCCTATAGCCTTTTTCTACATCACATGCCAAATAAAGTCCTTTGAGATTCTAAACCAAGTGATTTTGAATGGTAGTGATTGAAAATAAGGGAAAGTCTATGGTATGGTGTTCATAATGCTTAATATTTTTTTAGAAGGAGTGTAATTTCCTATATCTACAATTGTGCGTTTGTTTTTATCATAAGTAATTGGATGTTTCTTGTGTGAGGGCACGTTCACTACATATATCATGTGCATAAAGAGTTTCTAGCTGGCATCTGATAATATCTATGGCTTAGTAATGATTAGTCATCATTTAAAGCATGTGAATCATGAGTTGATTGTATATTTATTAAGGTATACTTGATTTGTTTTGAATAGAGGGAAAGGAGAAAGTATCGTAGCCTCATGCTTGTGATCTCAAAAGTAGTACCAGGTTTAGTCATTGTATCTTTGTCTGTAGATAGTTTGCTTGAGGATAAGAAAATATTTAAGTTAGAGTCTTGAGTCTTGATGATCCATGAATTTATAGCTCACTTGAGACAAACTTTACTAATTCGTAATATCCTAGATGCATTTTAGAAGTCGTTGTTATGTAACTTACTTTATTTGACTTATATGTAATAGAATTGAAATCAGGGAAAATTTTCCTAAAGTTGGATTTCCAATTGTAGATTTTAGTTTGGGGTGGTTAGAATCCGGCCACCTTTCTTCTGGATCATCATGTGGGTCAAATTCTGATTGTTACAAAAGTTACTAGGAAACTCTTCGAGTGGATCAAGCTCTTCTTTTCTTCCTTTATTACGAGATCAGCCAGGGTTCCTTGCTACGCTCCATAGATGTTCGTATGATTCATACGGATTTTGGGATACATTTTTTTGGAATTGAACCAAAGATATGGTTGTAGATTTCTCTACACTTCCCTTTACCTTCTCCTGACTCATCTCCCGTGGGAAATCCTCTTTTTCATTATCCTCCACCCTACTTATCTGTTACTCCAAACCTCCCATTCTTCCATTCATTTTGGTGAGTTGCTTCACAATCCCCGTTAAGGAGTCTTTAAGAGCATTAGATGTTTTACCTTCAAGATGTGACATTGTACCTACAAAACTCAATAACAAACTCGTTAGTAATAAAAGGCTCACCTACACGTGTATGTGCGTGTTGTCCCTTACCTCTAAGAGTTTATACTAAATTTCTTATTGAGCCTTTTTGCCCTTATCAAAACAAGATCCTCTAGCCTCTGGGGTAGACTGGATTCTTATCGACTCATAACGGACTAAAGAAGACTGCACTTGATCTAAGAATTAATAACAAAATTATTAAGAAATAAAAGCTCACAAGAATTAGTACAAAGAAATACAGACACAAGAACTAGTTCAACACTATATAGAAAGAGTACTAAGTGTAGACTAGTTGCAGTATTGAGATGATGTTTAAAATTGAAACTAAAGCTTAGAGATTGGATTGGATTGAATTGAGATGTTACCAATGTGTTTAGGACTCAATTATGAGTTATTTTTTAACCTCAATGACCATCGTGCTGTAGGGCGGACTGCCATTTAAAGGCGGCCTCTGCCGTCCTTGGCAGTGAGCAAGAACTTGAAAAGTTGGCTGCCGTCTAAAGAGGGAGAACCACCATCTAGCAGAGAAGTATAGACTTTCTAGGTAGTTTCTCTGCCGTCCTTCACAGTGAGTGAGAGATATCAAATTCCATGGCCACCGTTCTAACAGCGAATCGTCGTGTTTGATGACAGAGGGATTTTGTGGACAGCTTATGATTGTTGTCCCTAGCAGATTGCCTGGGACATGCATGGGTTACTTGAATCCAATAATTTTCCCTTGGTACCCTTTAGTTACTTTCTCAATAATGAAAATACTCAACTTTTAAACACTTTTATCAACCAATTATGCACCAAATACGGATCAAACACCAACAACCTGAAGAACACAATCAATAATCTTTGAAGATCTTCAAGAACACTATGAGCATTCAAAAACTCAAATCACCCAACTCACTTTGGAATTGGATGAAAAAAGATTTCTATTTTCCTAATGACTTGCTTAATCTAATATCTCAAACAACAAATTCCCAAGTTGGTAAAGGAATTTTTGATCAAATGTACCTTCTGCTCATCTTCTTCACTTGAATGTTGATATGAACATGATGAACTTTAAATATTCAACACTATCCAAATCAACTCGTAATTGCACCAAACTTGAAACACGAGTTCCTTAACTTATGGTGAAAGTTTTGCACCACTTTTCAACCACGAATTCAACTCGAATTTGTACCAGTTGTTCCAACCTTGTTTCAAGCTTAAGAATACTTAAGAAAAATTGTGTTCAAGCTTGAAATTAACTCAAATATGATCCAAATCCTCCCAAATTTGACTCCCACAATCCTTGAGGTGTAAGGAACTGTCACGACCCGATTTCTCAAGTCATGATGGCACCTACTATATCCCAGTAGGAGAACCAAACCCCATAGTCCGGAGCCAAATCGAAGGACTACTACAGTAGAAACAGAAGAATATGAATAGAGATGGTAATAAAGTTGAGAATACACCCAAGACCCAATGTCAATGTCAAACGAACCACTAATATAGAAGAACAAA
>JBDJHY010179644.1:0-21821 GCA_039654485.1 Withania somnifera
ACTACAGGGTTTGGTTCTCCTACTGGGTGGATAGTAGGTGCCATCATGACTCCGAGAAGTCGGGTCGTGACAGAAACCTTTCACCTTCTATGCCCTTTCACGAACCCTATGAATCCAACAAGGATATAAATAGGAAAACGATGATCAACCAAAATAACCTAACCCATACTACTAGCCATATCACAAGCATAAAAATAACAACCCATTCTATAATGCACATAAATAAAACTAGCCTACTTGTACATCGATAAAAATCCCAAAAGTGCGTGCACCATGGGCCCGAAGCTTCAACACAGTAGTTATCACCCAAAATTATACAAATTACAAGCCTAAAGATCAATACATGAAGAATGAGACCCATATTGTGATTAGCAACTTGGGTCAAAAAGAGGGCCTCGAAACAAGCTTGTGGGCCCCATGACTAAATTATTACACTAAAAATTCTAGCGCAAAGGGCTCGACTCAACAAATAAGTGGTTCAATTTTAAGCCTAAATGGAACATCGAAAGGTCTTTAAAAAATCTAGAAATCGTGTGATCAAAAGTGCAAAACACTGCACAATCACCATAAGCTAGCATGGGAGGGATACATGCCCGAATCAATTGGTCTCCTAGACATGGAGCATTAACCAGCTAGAATTCAAGAATAGAAAAATAATCTAACTAAAAATAAGGAAAAAAGAGCTCTACTCAATCAAGGTTTAAACTTGGTGAACAACTACCATCTTCACGGAAAAACGAAAGAGAAAATAACTCACCAATGAGAGGAAAGACAATGGTGAGCTTGGGGATGGACTTTCCTTCAATTTGGTTAAGTTTTAGAACATAAAAGAAGCCTAGAACAAAAGTGAAAGTAGGAGAAAATAATCTAAAAATTTGAGGTTGGGGTTTATATACAGCCAGGCCATTGTTCATCATGATCACATAGGCAAGGGTCGTGATCACATTGAGATAGGCTGCAAGGCATCACGATCACCTGATTGTGGTTGCGATCGCGTAGGGTGGAGGAGGCATCGTGATCACTTGAGTAAGATCCGCGATTATGAAGAAGGGATTCTTCTTCACCAAATACAATTTTGACAGAAAAAATCTACATTACAAAAAGGCCCGGAACAACACCTAAAATACATTCAGAGTCCTAATTATGCAAACGAACTATGCATGGATACCTAAAATGATATTTTGGACTCAACGGTGCAGAATAAAATGGGATACGAGGTTGTTTCAGAAGAATGTTGACCAAGTTATCACCTTGATCCAAAGCTCACAACTTCCACTCACCACCTCGAAACTGCAACAGCAGCCCTAGGAGGCAAACCTCCACTATCCTAAACTCAACATCTGCAAGTTGACAGAATCGACAGAATCCTAATCTAATGCCTCGATCATCAAAAGACCACCCAGGCTCAAAAAATGAGATTCGATTGGGCTGAATTTCCATAAAACAACCTAAACTTAAAAAAAAGCCCACGACATAAACTTAAGGTCTATATAGACCAAAGTTGGTATTCCGGAGCTAACGGAACTATCAAAATTTGATTTCGAGTATGTTTACTACTATTTCACTCTCATGTTCCACTGCTTCAAAACTGAAACTTTAAAATTGGAAAACATAGATAACAAGAAAATGAGTCACCAGGGCACTGAGTTACCGGTCCCAGAAAGTCATGAATAACTTGGGGAAACTACCAGATAGCTATAAGCATAAGAAAAGACAAAATGCAAGGAAATAATCGAGCGGGTCATTACACATCTAGATTTTAATTTTGATATTTTAGTTATCATTTGAGTTCATGTAATCTCATTTGGGCTTTTGGAGCATTACATGCTTTTTTCTATGTTATATTTGCATATGCTTCGTTGGAAAAAAGGTAGGGTATGATTACAATCTTAGGTTGGGCTCATATGGGAGATAATTGTGATTAATAGACATCCTTGAGTTGAGATTTCTAGATTGTTAGGCATGAACCTGTCTTCTCTTTTAGTCGGCTTCTTTACTTGGTATCGGTGTTATATTTAAAATTATTTACCCTGTGACTCTAAGTGGTTTTTCCATGACTCTGGAAATTAGATGGTGGGTTTAATGGAAAATATTTGTGAGTCTCAGATATTCAAATTGATTGATTATGCTTGCTAAAGAATTGTATCTTGGCAGGGCCTACATGATTTATTATGATATTATGTATGAGATTATATCAGCATTATAAGTCTAAATTGAGTAATGTTTGTATAAATTAACCAGTGGCGTGGATAAAATAATTAAGAATGAATAAACTCATATATTGAGTTATTACTAGCCTTTATTGCAATAATGAGCTAGAGCTTTCTCATTTCTAATTTAGAAATGTTTGTGGTTGGTCAAGGTAATCTACACTAATCATGATATTGAATCTTTAGAGGTCCAGATACATCTTATGATTATTCGATTATTATCCATAGCACATGATTTAAGTTACATTACTATAAGTTTTTGGTTGCCTTGTAAGGTAATTGTATGTAGTTTTTGATTCTCCATGCACCCTACCGATCTGGGATTGCAAGCGGATGGAGGAAGGGTACATGGGGTAGTTGAGGTACATGGGTTGCAACCTTCTATGAGATTCTACATGGATTTCTTGACAGTTGGGGTAGAAGTGTACGAGTTCTCTTTACATTCATTATATTATATCATGCATACCTTATTTATTTATGTTTTTTACTGATTGTGCTCTCCGGTATGATCGGGTGGTTGAGAATTTGCATTCACCCTTGTGTTTTTATATACTTTCTTTATTAATATCTATTGAAGTAAAAAAATACTAGCATTATCTTGGATTACCTTGGCCTATTTCTTTTAGTATCCATTGCACGACTCTGACTCTCGGTTATGTTGGATGTCCCATTCCTATGGTAATCGTACATATGAGTTGGGAACTAATGAGTTATTATCGACTCCTCCTATGAGGCCATAGCACAATAAGTGGGATATATCCCATGAGTTGTGAGATGGACTCAAGGAGGAGGCTTATCTCTTAATGGGATAAGGATGTGAAACTATGATTAGTCAGATGTCGATTGATAATGGTTAACTATTGGGTTTATTACTTCCCATGGGATCCTTGGTAAGGTCTACTATTTATATCTTATGATTTCCTTTCATGCCCTTTTTTTATATTACTTGTTGTATTTATCCTTTTCCATGCTTTTTTTATTTGAGGTTATCGGTATACCCTACTTTTATTACTTATTAAATATCTTATTAGTTGAGCATGGGTTTAGATATGTTCTTCTGCTTAATTGCCTGAATATTCCTCTCTATAACTAGTATTTAGGGTAATATCACTTTCCTTTATCCTTTTATCTAGCTTTCTATATTGGTGAATCTTTTTTGATCTATATTTACTGTTTTCTTTCTTTCTTTATTTATTTCTCTATTTCTTATTTATACCCAGCCAGTATAGCCTATTAGGTACCTATTTTTTGTTCTCATAATACACCTACACATCTTTTTGGTGCATATCTTTGCATGAGTTTTTGGACTTATTCGGTTTGAGCCCTTGGATCGGTTGCAGAGGTAGTAGACTTCTACTGACGTCTAGAGTTGATCTTATAATTTTTCTATCTTTTATTTTCTATTGTTTTATTGATACAAATGTTTATTTTTATTATTCATACACTGTACTCATTATATTAGTGGCTTAAGTACTCAGATATTAGGTTTTGGAGTTTTATTTTACTACTAAAGACTTCCTTTTATCCGTGTCCTTTAATTGTCTCTTATCATTTGAATTTATCTTATAATTCATGTTTTACTTTTTTTTCGGTTAGTTCTCCTATGGTGGGAAGTAGGTGCTCTGATGACCTGATAAATCAAGTCGTGACAATATTCCTACATGGAAGTGGGTTCATGTTACTACGAATTTCACTTCAGGGTTGCAGCATACATCCAGAGGTCATGAATCCATTGGTTTATTTTTGGTAGGTTGACTAATTCAGCGCAAGTCATCCCAGTTCATTCATATAACAGTGTAGAGAAGTTGGCTATGATATATCTTTAGGAGGTTTTTCAGATACATGGGGTTGCAATACCCGTTATATCCAATTGTGGCCCTAGGTTCACTTCCCAATTTTGGAGAACTATTCAGTGAGATATAGGTACTAAGTTTTATCTTAGCATGATATTTCACCCAAAGACCGACAGTTAGTCCTAGAGGACTATTCTAGTACAGGAGGAGATATTTAGTGTTTTTGTATTGCATTTCAAAGGTTCGTGGGACCAGAACGTGGCATTAAAAGAGTTTGAGTATAATAATAGCTACCACTCTAGCATTAAGATGTCATTATTATAGGCATTGCATAAAAGGCTGTATAGGTCGTGATTTAATGGTTTTTAGGTTACATTTTTGGGATATGATTCTTGATTATTTTGACTGGGTTCGTAATTTAGGATAGACTACGAGCATTCTAAAGTAGGAAAAAGAGCTACGCAGACCGTAACTAGTACATTAGAGTTTTGTATTGGCGATTGGTTGTTTTTGCACATACCTCCAATACAAGGTGCTATGAGATTAGTTAGACGAGACAAGCTCAGCCCTAGGTGTATTCGGCTGTTCACAAGAGAATTAGTGATTTTTCCAACTGTTTAGCCTTGCCTTCTATATTTTCAAACATCCCTTTGGTCTTTCAGGTATACTTGTTATGGCAGTATATTTTTTATGAGGCATATATGCTCCATCTGGATTAGGCTTAGTTGGATGAGAGTTTATCATTTGTTGAGAAGTCAGTTACTATTTTAGCAAGGGATGTTAGGAGGTTGAGGTTCAAAGTGACATTTGTGATTAAGGTTTGGTGGAGGCACCATCCAATCGAGGATGCCATCTGGGAGGTAGAGAGTGAGATACAGACATTGTATCCCCAATTGTTCGATCCTTCTTTTCCCTTCTTTCCTTGGCTTTTGAAAATAAAAGTCCCTTCTAATAATGGATGATGTAATGACCCTTATTTTCATTTCTACATTTTGATTCTTTTGTTTCATTCTGAAGTGTTTCGGTAGTTGCCTCATTTTATTTATAACCTCTGAGACCAGTAGTTTGTCTCCATGGAAATTTGGTTGAGAGTTTTATCATTTTCCCAGTTTTAGAACCTGAATTTAGGTAATCGTTGACTTTAGTTAACATCCATTTAAGACGAGATCAGAATTAAATTTTGATAGTTTATATAATATGGATTTTAGTCTAGGTGGACACTTCATTCGAGTCTAGGAGCTTTTAGTGTGAGTTTATCTAGGTTTACAGGATAATAGTTAGCTGACAATTGAACTTTTGAATTTTTTCAATATTCGATCAATGAATAATCGAATTAGAAATTTGACTTCACCATAAGCTCTAAAATAACGAGTTTAGGTTTGGATTAGTGCTTGATTACTTCCCAAGGTGATCGAAATAATTTTAGGAGGCTTTGGTGTTAGTGTTCAACTGTTCTACATTTATCTGAAATAATATTGTACAAAAATTTTGACTACGCCATTAAGTACGAAATGTCAATTTTGATAAGTTTGGAATATTTGTTTGCGCATACAGGTATCGGATGGGCCCGGAGACCTTGTACAAAGAGTCCATGCGTTAATTGATTTTGTTACTTTTCAGCACCAGGTTGACACTCCCAGTGCTCAGCACGATCATGCTATGGTGTTACCAACATATTGCTTTCCTTGCTCCTGTATGGTGTGTTTGTACCAGTCAATATTGTTGACGTTGTGGTTCATTTTCCCAACCCAGTATGATGGCACTCCCTTCCCCTTCTTCAGCGTGATCGCTCTATGTTAGTGCAATAGGGTTTATCTCTAAAGAGCTCCGTTTACATGATCACATTCCTTTAGAATGATTACACTACACTATTTCTAGACCTATAAATTGCCACTTCCTCAAAATTTTCAGCCATTTTTACACAACTTCCATTCTCTAAATCACTCTTCTCATTTAAAATTCCCTTGATAGTCTTCATTATAAGCTTGGGAAACCATTTTTCCTCAAGAATATTTACTTAGTTTTTAACCTTTAATTCACTCCTCTTCCATGGCTATTAGTAATCCTTGGAAAATTTTCATTCGCCAGTTGCTCTTTAGAATTTGTTAGAGCATGGTGATTCGTATTGCACCTTGGTGTTTGTTTTCCTCTCATTTGTGGTACTTCTCTTTGAGAAATACTCTGTTTATATTTTAAATTGTGAAAAGTTTTGTGCGGTCCCCTTGATCTTTTCTTATCATTTTTTAGCCAAATTCGTTCTTGAATGTTATCATTTTATGAGCATGAGTTCCTAGCATTGATGGGTCCAATTAGCGGGTACATCAAGCCCATTTTAGACCCCACTTCAGTCGAACCCTGAATGCTAGGAACTCATAAAACAATTCTATTAGGGGAAAGGTGGAAAAAAATAATTAAGCTAGAAGAAAAGTAGCTACAACATAAAAATCTAATTACATAACCACCCAAATACTAATATCCCTGTGTACAAGACTCTAAGTATGAAAAATACATAGATGAATAATACATAAATCTCGAATGTCTAACAAGACAAAAAATATCGGGGGATTCAGTCTAAAAAATCTACCTAATTTCCTTCTGATTTGAATCAGACATATGCGGGTGATATGGCTGGGAGGAACCACCGGCAAAATAGAATAGGTAGTTACTGAAGATGGATGAACTAGTGCTGGAGGAACCTGGAGTGGTTATGTTGATACTTAATTCGGAATACTAAAACCACACACACTAGGTGACTGTGACACTCCTGGATGAAAGAAGATGAGGCTGAAGCAGGTACCCACTAGTCGGCTTACCTGACATTCCCAACAAATGTATCAAGAAACCTCTCATACAGGCAAAAATTCTCCAAATAATGAAGACATCAGAGAGAATGTAGTTGGTCCTTGGACCCCTGGTGGATGTGTTCCCGATATAGCCTCAAGCTCGGTCTAGAATGTAGAGGGGCAATAAGTCTCTATGAGGTTCCACTCCTCCTGCAATAAATCCTCAAACTCATCCACTAGCACATCTCAAACTGGTGCAGCAACAAGCGCGTTTTCTATTGAAGCTTCCAAAGATCGCATAAGTACCATATGTGGAAGAGTGCAATAGAATAAATGAGATTTAAAGAGACAAACTATGATACACTATCGATACAAAAGTTAAAATAGAAGGAATTCCTAAAGATGTCCCTGTAGCCTGTAGAAGATAAGATACGAAGTCTCCACACCTGATCCGCAAGACTCTACTAGACATTGTCTCATGTATTAAGGATAATGGAAAAAACCAAACGCTATGATACAAATTTGTCATGACTTGATTTCTCTGGTCATGAGGGAACCTACATCCCACTGTAGAAGAACCACCCAACAAGTACTTAAAATAAGAATAATAAACTAACTGTTGAAGAAAATATATAAATAAGGGATATGGATAAGATAAAGTCTATAATAAGAAAAAATATCCCATAACTTGGTATTAAAATACATTTAGCCAGTAATACAAGAGTACGATGTCTTAAAATGGAAATACAACTTTTGTCTTAATAAAATAATAGAAAATAGATGGGAAGAAATATAAAAGATCAACCCTAAATGCTAGGAGTTGTCCTCTACCTCAGCAACAGATCCAAGGATCGATCAAGAATTAACGCTGACCACTTGTACTAGGATTTGCACCAAAAAGATGCATAATTGTAGTACGAGTAGCAAAACAACAAGTACCCAGTAGGCTACACTGACTGGGAATATATAAAAAATAAGAGAAAAAATAGACAGATAAAGCAAACAAGGCATAAAAGTCAAACTAGTGTCACATACATGGAAATATAGATAACAAGATCAAGACAGGTAATATCTAATTACTAGCTATTACAAGAGGGATTCAGGAAAATAAGAGAAATATCATACTTGAATCCATGCCCAATTATAAGAAATGCAAGTAACAAACAAATATGGTGATATACTGGTAACCTCAAATAACGGATATACAAATATGGCCTAGCTAAGTAGATATATTCAAATCATAAAAGGGATTCAACAAATAATATAGCAAGTGGACATGTTATGGGATCCCACAAGATCTAGAAAATACTATTGAGAAGGATCCCCAAGATCTCACTGAACATGAGAGGGATACCAGAAGATCTAATCAACTAACCGCAATGGATATCAAAATAATAATTAAGTGAAAAAATAAACACACAAGGAAGATTTCAAATCCTCTGGTACCCCATCCTACCAGAGAGTACAAACAGCTAACGACAACCCCAAACGAGATATTCAGGATGACATGATGCAATGAAAGTAAAGAGAACCCATAT
Organism: Withania somnifera; assembly: GCA_039654485.1. Taxonomy (NCBI): domain Eukaryota; kingdom Viridiplantae; phylum Streptophyta; class Magnoliopsida; order Solanales; family Solanaceae; genus Withania; species Withania somnifera. Next base: position 8,325 of record JBDJHY010179644.1, read on the forward strand.
GCTCCTAACCTGACCCTCAAGTCTAACAAGTAGAACCACATGGAAGGCCGCAACCTATATACCTCAACTCCCTCATATACCCCTTCTCAAGCCACTACAAGACTAGATCGGCAGGATCCATGGGAGGTCACAACGTGTTTACAATAACCCTGCAAGGTAACTAGAACTTACATAACATAAAGAGAACTCAAGTTATATAAATAATAATACTCAAAAAAGGTGTATTCGGACTCCTGATGGGTCTTTATTAGGGTGAGTTATAATGATCGTGCCTAGATGCAATTATGTATAAATCAAAAATGAATAAAACATCTGGGTGGTAACCGCAATAAATGCTTGTAATAACTCAAATCATCAATTAACTCTTACTTAGCTCATTTTATCATCAAAGTTGATAATACCTTCCAAAAATACTCCTTTAAGGCTTATAGTACTGAAAAAAGGATCACGAGGCCATGCAAGGTTCTAAAAATTGTAAAGTTGGTCCCATGGTTGAAAATAGTGGAAACCAATGCATCAAACTAGTTTTTATGGTGATGATATGAAAAAAACAATGATATCACAAAGAATCTTATAGGCCCTGCCAAGGTACAGATTCTACAACAAGCATAACCAACTAATTTGAAAATCCAGGACTGATAGATATTTACCATATCACCCACCATCTATGTTCAATAGTCACAAAAGACCTCTCAGGGTCATAGGGTAACTATAATCACAAAAGCAACAATCATACATTTATAAAGAACTGACTAAAAGAATGGACTGGGTCATGGGTGCCAACATAGAAATCCAAACCCAAGGATGTGTATTTATCCCAATTATCTCCTATTTATCCATTCCTAAGATCGTAAGAATAGCCTAAAGACAAGATCATAAATGCACCGTTGAAGATACCCAGACTACTTCAAATCTCAAAAAGCTCAAACAAACTCAAACAATAGCACAATTATAAAAAACATAATATATACATTAATACGAGTCTAGCGATACCCGTAAAGCTATGAAAATAGTCGGGGTCAAAATATTGTGAAAATAGGCCTACACGCTTGTGAACTGAAACTCCGAACAAAAGGTATCAAAGTGGTCCTCACATCATGGGGAACTCATACAAAAAATTAGAGCTAAACCAAGAAAGAATCAAGCATGAAATCATAAATAAAGTAAAAAAATAAAGTTGAGGAAATTAGGGATTTTTGGGTGAAATTTGGTGAAATAAATGTGGAAACTTACCAATAATCAAAGAAATACAAAGAAATTAAGTTTCCAATATTACCCAAGGGCTTATAAGAAGTCACAAGTGTTTTCATTGAGGTTTAAGAGCTTTTGATGAATAGAAAAGATGAAGAATTGATGAAATTTTGAGATTCCATCCTTTCTATACTCGGACCCAGCGGTTAGTACCATGGGCACTACCTAATGCCACAGCACTAAAGGCTAGTAAATTCATATAGATTTATGGAACTAAAGAGCGCTATCATGCTAACTAATGGGGTTTCTAGGAATTTGCACCAATGGTGCTACTGAGCGCTATCAACTCTAAAAGGAGGAGGTACAAATTATCATTGACGGCGCTAAAAGCACACGATTGCACCAGCTTTCAGCCAGGAAAGCCAGTACTATCGGTGCCACTAGAGTACATTCTGCAAAATTGTGTTGAAAAAGAATTGATGTAGTCATACTGAAAAAATTATAGCTGCACTAGACGTGAAAATCTGCAAATTTTAGTAGATGCATTTTGGGTGTTTCAGATAAAACTAAGTTCGACACACACAAAACAAAAATTCCAATTGCATGGAGATAATATTTAAGGTTTAATAACAATACGAAATTCCTACCCGAGGTTGTTTTGATGAAATGTTTATTAAAGTCAGCACTTCGCCAAAGTTCCAACTCTACAACCAAGTACTCAAAATGATCTCGGTTGATTCGGAACCTGAATGAACAACTTACCCAACCCAAACTAAAATTACGAAAATGATTGAGTAGTCAACTTTCTAATCGGAGGCTCCGATCATAAGGTGACCACCCAAGATCCACTAGGCAACATAAAACATAAAAAATCATATAAACCTAAAAATAATGCTCCCAGACTCAAACTAGAAGTCCATCTAGATTTTAGAGCTGATGAAACTGTAGGAATTTGATTCTGAGTTTCTTTTCATAGAATATTGATTAAAGTCAACAATTTCAAAATTAAAGTCTCTAAAATATAAAAATAGACATAATAATTAAACAACCGACCCTAGAATCAGATTGCGCTGATAAGTTATATATCACTTAGGAAAGGTACAACAAAGCTCTAGAATGCAAGAAAATGCAAGAATACAAAAATAATCAGAAGGGTCATCTCCCCGAGGTACATAAGGCTGACTTGCATTTCATTCCATGGAATTCACTTGCATATACATTGATTTCTACATGATTGATTTCCTATTTCATGAGCATTCCTGTCATGGATTATATATCTCACTCACATATATATTAGTGATTTTTCCTATTTAACTTTCCATTTATTTGTTATTATGAGCCCGTGATGGCTAGGTGAGTTATATTCTCTTGAGTTTGAACGAAAAGACTTTTGAAAGTGAAAAGAAGTGATATGAAATGCCTTTAAAGATGGTGAGTTTTAACAAATTGATGGATTTAGATAAGATCAGTATTATGAGATGTTTGATACTTACATTAATAGGGTATTTACCTTCGCCTACTCTTATTAGTGTCCATCTCATGAGTTAGTTTCTCCAATGAATTAGATGTACCTTTTGTATTGTGATCGTATTTGTTGGATTCAAACTAATCGAGGTACTATGGACTCTACCTAAGAGGTAGACCACTGTAGAATAGGCAAAGGATGGGATTTTTAGATTGATATGAACTGAGTGGTGTCACATTAGTGTTGATACATCATTGAGTTGAATGATAAGGTCTTTTATATATTATCTTGATATAAACCTTGATTCAGTTATAGTTGACACTGGTTTACTGTTTCACTATTGATTTCTCTTGAGAAGTTTATTACTATTAGCACATCTATGCCATGTATTTGTCAGTTACTTCCACTATAAACTACTGGTGCTGGAATGATTTGCATCTTTTTTTCTACATGATTGTGGTTGGATTGATTGGAGTAGTTGGTAACTTATTACTATCTTTTGAGTGCCAAGATAGGGATACTTTCTAGGCACTCATTATTTATTTTATACTCACTCCCTTTTTATTTGATCATCTTCCTTCATATCAAGTCTGAGGTTTGATTTTTCAGAGAGTTGAGGTAGCTGTTTATCGTCCAACATATCCCCAAACTCTTTTATTTATTTATTAGATGCTATTTTTAGGATTTCTGTGACTTGATTCCTTGATTGTCTACTATTTACTTCTCTATTTGTTATGTGAGACCGATTGGTTCAGCCTACTAGGTATGTGTTGGTTTCGGTACTCATACTAAACTTCTGCATCTTTTTAGTAAAGACTCGAGTACAAGTGTTAGCCGCTATTCCTGATTGTGCTGATATTTTATTGCTGAGGTAGATTATCTCTCCTAGCATTCGAAGCTACTCTTTTAACTTTCTTATTGTCCAATTATGTTATTGAATTCTAAGATAGATTTGTTGGTCTTATTTCTTATATATTGTCAGTAGTTGTAGCCTACTAAGTACCTGTTGTTTTGGTACTTATACTACAATTTTGCATCTTTTTGGTGTAGGTTTTACTACAAATTGTCAGTGCAGATTATGTTTGAGAGTAAAGGACTACCCCTGGCATCCAGAGTTGATCTTTTATCTTCCCTATCATCTATTTTCTTTTGTTGTATCGAGAAAGATATTTATTTCTATTTTAAGATAGTGTACTCCTTATATCAGTTGCTCATCTACCTGGATATCAAGTTTTGGGATTTTATTTAACATATGATAGACTTCTGTTTATCAATGTTACCTACTTTACTTTATCTTTCGTGCTCAATTTACCATTATTAATGCTTAATTAGTTATTGGGTGGTTCTCCTACGGTGGGATGTAGGTTCCCTTATAAATTGGTAAACTAGGTTGTGACAAAACTAGAATTAGTCAGTGTTTAAAACCAAAACATAACATGTTTATACCTAGATTGAAGAGTTTGGTTGGTATTGCATGATGTTTATTCACTTAAGTCTAATGATAAATGAGAACATACTTTTTTATGTTGAGACTAACATGAAGTTAACCTGTTCATCTAACTTATTTGTTCTTGAAATGCTATCTGTTTGAGTTTATTTATTTTAAATAGCTAAGACTGATTCTTATGACTGTTGGTTTATTTTATTTCTACATATGAGATATGCCAAATGTTGGATTAATGTTAAATGAGGTAATTTTTTGTATGATCTCATGTACCTGGAAGTGCTTAGTTGAGTATTTGTCTAAAAGGGCCAGGGACCATGTCTAAAATATTTTAGGATGGTTAAACATCATTGTCTCATTCTTTACAAGATCTCTTTTTCTCCTTTCTAAGGTTGTGGTTCAATACTATCCAAGGTACCAAGTTTTGTCTTAGTAAGACTTGGATTAGATCTGATAGAACCTTTGTAACTCTCTCTTATTCCCTAAGTACCTCCTAAATAATCGGTAAAGACCACCTATATTCTTAACTGTGAAGTTTTAGGTGATTAAAACTCAGACCTCTCTAATATTTGTTATTTTGTTCCACTATTTAGACATCTAGATGTGTATGATATGTTCGATAAAACAATATCCTAATTAGGTAGAAGACATAGTATTTGGTTAGACTACCTACTTTCTCCTCACAGTCTAAAGACTGAGTCATTGCTTCTTATTATGTGGTTTCTGGTTTGAAAGCTTGTTCTAATTGAGTCTTCAGTATTTATTAGGTGCTTTTTTGGTTTTGAAGGTTGGTTCTAATTGAGTTTATTTACTATTATCCTTCATGTTAAATTGAGGTGTTTAAGAAAGAATAGGAAGTCATCAATCATAATCCATGGTTTAGAGACACAATCGTGCATGTTTAAGAAGAATATGATCAAGTTATGTCTATTTGCTGAGCTTGTTATTATAGCACACAACATGATGTGAATTGCCTATGTATTTTCTCTATTTTTCTTGTAAAGTGTCTATCCCTTTGTTGATTGCAAAAATCTTGTAGAAAACAGTTTTCTTGGTCTATGCTTTAGAATCATATGCTTACTTTGTGTGTGGTCTGATTATTGGTTAGTCAAAAAGGGAATGATTTAAATTGATGCAGGGTCTCATTTTAGGTCCAAATAGTTTTATGTTCTAACTTTTGGCCTTAAAGTTTGAGTCTTTATCATGTAATTTCAAGAAATTTAGTTCATTAAGTTCACCTGATCTACTCTCTGCAAGTTTTAGTTTTGAGTAAGGATCTTCTATATCCAAGTATTGAATTCAAGTATAGCCAATGAGTTATTTTGTATGAAAGATTTCAAATTTTCTAGTTTACTATATCCTAACCATGTTGTTTTAGGTTGTTTTTTTTTACCATTCTTTGGAAAAGGCACTCCAAGTTAACCTTCCTTGAATAAGTAGCCTCTGCCTACTTAAGGCCTTAGCTTATGTTTGAAGCATTTGTAGGAAAGTATATTTCAAACTCTCATGATCTGCTATATTTTAGAAACTTTCCTGTTAATTGAATTTCTAATTCTGACTCCTGTTTTGTGTTCTTGGGAAAAAATATGAATGTCCTAACTGCATTTGGTGACAACTGCTTCTTGCTTTTCTATTTACATGGTTTTTATACTTTGATATTTTTCTACAGTTTATGCCTAATCCTTATCATTTTCTTTGCATGAATACCATTTTCTGATTCTTTGTTACTTGTATTTTATATCATTGGGTCATACCACATGCCAAATCCTTATGGACTGTAGATAGCAAATTAAATGGGCTAAAACTCATTTAAATAAAGCAACAGGCAGAAACTTTTTTGGGCTAAAGAGACCATTTTATCTGCTTATTTATTCAGTCTAACATTGGCCATAAGGCCCATCTTACTAGAATCAGGACAGCTGAAATCAAGATGGGTTCAAAGTCCATAGACTATTGGGTACAGTTCTCTCCTAGACGTACAAATAAGGAGAACTGGGTCCAAATGAATTTGATCAATTACAACTCAAGATTCCATTACTTTAATTCTAATAGCTACTTTTCTACATGCTTAGATGTAAATCTTTTGAAAATTAGTCTCAAATCCCCAAAGTCATCTTTTCGTCTATTTTATCAAAATATTTTGTACTTAGGTTTTGAAAAATCATAAATGTTTTCATAAGTGAAACAAGTATTTTCAAAATTAATCAATTAGTTAGTTTTAAAACGAAAAGGAAACCAAAAGTTAGCGGATTTCCTAAGGGAGACCTAAAAATGATGGGCGAAGCTACTAGTTTGGAACTAATGGTGCTAGCAGGTTGTGGTTGTATTGGTTCATACTAGGTACCTAAAGTGGATGGTGCATATGTATAGACTTGAGGAGTCTCACCTATAGTCATTAAAGGTGGAATGGAGGCCAAAGGAAATGTCTCATGATATGCCTCCTGTTACTTATCACCCCCAGTGTATCAATATCAATCATCAACTTATCATTAGTTGTCGTCTATGGTCTCTGTTTCTCTTGGTTCTCTTCCTCTATCTGACATATCTCAACAACAAATATCGCTAAGATCTATAAATCAACACTAGGCCTTCTAATCACTGGTGCCCTACAAAAAACTTAATAATAAAGAAAGTAACACCAAATTTTATAATCAAGAAAGTAACACCCAAAGAGTCCTGGTCACACTAGGCCTTCGTAGCTATATATGGAAAAATCACCATGGAAACATTCACTAACTAATGTGAGAGTAATGCACCAAGTAGGGATGCTTTGTGGTGGAAGATGATGGAATTATTATGTGATGGCATTATGTCATTTCTTCTAAATATCAACCAATATATTCTTGGAATATGAATATGGAGTCTTTTTTATATCTGAACCAGATGCAATACACAATGGTCAAGAATCACTCAACCAACGGCCAACAATCCTAAAATATTATCCAAGTACATGTTGAACCTCTATATTAGGAAGTTCTAACCTCTTAATGTAGTCTCCAATTCTCTATTATTAGAATCCAAATCACATGGTACTTAAACACCCTAAACATTTACACGATCTAAAAAGATATGTGGACCATCCTTCTTTATTTTTAATTGGGAGTGCCTTCGCATATGCATTATAGAACCATCGTACATAGGATGGAATGCATTTGGCATGAGATCTTGTGTACTTTTGGACTATGTTCCTCTTAATATCCTCAAGAACTAATGGGTAGTTGCCTAGGATCCTATCAACTGATAACCAGTTCTCCTTGTAATTTAGATCTATTCAATTTTTTAGCTACTTTTATGCATGGTTGATCTCTTTTTCTCTTCTTTTATTCTATATCCAGAAGAGGAAAAGTGGAATATATCAATGTGGAACTACCTTTATCCACATTCTAATCATATGATCTTTTTCAATTAGCATTTAGGGAACTTTATTATTCTTTATTTTCATAATAATAAGTAGTTTAGTCCACCAACTTGCTCTTGCCTTCTCTTTTTGGAGGTTGAGTTTTGTTTTTAGTCCCTTCCCCATGGCTTGGTTAATGAATGATACTCTTTTTTCTTTTATTGCGTTTGACCGAAAGGATTTAATGGATATTCTCTATTAGGTTTCCATACCTCCACAAAAAATAAAACATCAAAGTCAAATAGATTCACAAAACCTATAGAAAAGCATTATAAATTCAGTCTAGCAGACCCTTAATGAATCGACTGGCGAACATATGCCATGTCATGGGCTTTGATCTTAGACTGACTAGAAATCCTTGTATTAGAATAAAATGTTAGTAGACCACTACGCATTTTGGCGGACAATCACAAGAAACTTGAGTAAAATCTCAGCCAAAGTGTAACTTGGTTAATCAATTTACACTCTAGTTCAACCTAAATGACAAGGTTTAGCACCAAATTCTGAGTTTCAAAAATAAGAAAACGTGACATTTTCCCTTAAAAATATCATTACACACTCCATCGTCAAGAAAAATCACTTAAAATTACTTTAAAATCAACCCACAAAGAGCCGCCAATCCTACTTATAAAAATTTTAATCTAGCCTCATAGATTTAAAGTACAATTTCAACCCATTTCATTTCAACAATTCCAAGGTAATCATTTTTTGCAAAAAACAATTTAGGATTGAATATGTAATCACCAATGAAGATACGAGCATATCATAAAATAGACAATATTTATCCTATAAGTTTAACTCAATCCCTTATTAACCATTGAAATGATTTTAATGTGAAATCTAACAATTTCAACACCATCAGTATTATTAATAGTATCTAACAAACACCCATAAGTAATCGAATCCAAAATAAGGATCAAATTTCACAATCAATCAAGTACCCATCACTAAAATTGAAAATGGGTTAGAATAAGCTAACCTCAAGAAAAGAGAACGGTGATGATTGTAAATGCCAATTGGTAATGATGGTGAGAAAGTGTTTGTGTGAAAGATAAATATGGAAAACCTAATGTGAAAATGTCTAACTATTTGGTATAACAGAGATAGGAGGGAGATAAAAAAAGCTTAGTTTAAACTTCAAATCAACCCTTTTATACCTCTGACCTAACAGACCCTTACTTCGTCTGTTGTGGTGTCAATCAAAGAGGCTGCGGTCAACTAAAATGGAGTTTAACCAATAGAATTTACAATGGATCCATCTTGAGTTTTTCTTACTTGGTGACTAATCTCCATCAGCTTTAGCAGTCTAACAAAGTGATGGTAGCGTACTACTTTGCATATTTTCTTTATTTTTCCTCCACATTATTATACCTACCGCTCACACCAATTATTGAAAAGAGCATAAAGTAAAACTTAGGTTTCCTCCCAAAAAGCTCATTATTTTATATTGTGGAATTATGCAGACATCATCCACTATTTTCAATCATCATTGAGGTAAAACACCTCAATTTTGACAAATATGAGGACCTCCACAAGGTAATGCTTAAATAATGGAGTGTACTTGTATATCTTTGGATATTCTCAGCCACTTCCCGACAAGAGCTGAAAGCGAGAATCAAATAATATAGATCATAACCTGTTCGGAAATCACTTTTAAAAATATTGGCATCATGCCAATATTTCATATGCTCCTTGTACATAGGGGAATTCTCATAGGCTCAGAGACAAAACTCATCAAACTTTTGTCGTTGCTCCACTTGATTCTTTGAGGCATCTTCCCATATCAAGTTCAATTGTTTCAAAGTCCAAAGGGATGTATATTTAATTTATACAGAAAATGGCAAGACTTTTCAAACACCAATTGATAATGGTACATATCAATGGGTGTATTGAATGTTGTTTGATGAGATAAGGGCATCATATATTTTTCTCACCCTATCGGCTTGGCTAATATTCACTGTCTTCTAAAAAATGTCCTTAATCCCCCTATTTGACACCTCTACTTTCCCACATTCTTTTGGATAATATGATGTAGTCAAGTCACTTACACTGTACTTTGTCAATTATGCCCTAAATAGCCGGTTTCAAAAATAGGAACCTCAATCACTAATGATTTCTTGGGGTTTTTGGAACCTTGTGACGATTTTCTTCATGGGAAAGTTCGCCAGACTCTTGGTTTCACTACTGAGAAAAGTAATAGCTTCTACCTATTTGGTAAAGTAGTCTAATTCGATAAAAATGTAATTATTCCAAGAGGAACTCATGAAAGATCCCATAAAATCAACTCCAGCACATCAAACGATTTCTATTTAAGAATCAACTTTAAGGGAATTTCATGTCTCTTAGTAATTCGATCTTGAATTTGACATTGGTGGCATGAATGGGCCATTTAAATAACATATTGGTGGAGTGTTAGAAAATAGAATCCACCAAATTAACCTTGTTTTCTCTAATTTATTTCCATTAAATAACGAATCGCGGTATGATATATGTGAACCATTACCTTCATTTCAAAAAAGATATGCCCAATTTTTTTCTAATTCATAATAATTACTCTCATGGTGAAAATTATTTAGGATAAACTCAAAGTTTAACTAGCATAATACATTGTATTGAAATTTTTCCCCTTATTTTTGTGTAGCTAGTCCACAAGCCCCTCTTCTAGCATCACACATGAGATCAAAGTGTAATGAACAATCCAGATCTTCAATAATAGGAGTCAGCACAAGCTTCTCTTTCAAAGATTTAATGCCTCCACACACTTTGATTTAAAATCAAACTTTAATTTCTTTAAAAAAACCTTACACAATGGGTGAGCTATCTTGGAGAAGTATGTGATAAAACCAAGATAGATTCTTGCATGAAAAAGAAAGCTCTTTACCCCTCTATCGAATTTCAAAGGTGAAAATTTGGGAATCACTTCATTCATAGGTCTGTCTAATTGAATACCCTTTTTGAAAAATTCATGACCAAAAACAATACCCTTCTTCACTATGAAATGGCATTTTTGCAGTTCAAATGAGGTTATTCCATTAAAATTCCATGCTTAAATGCCAAAGACATAATTCAAATGACTCACAAAATACCAAAAATCATCCATGAACACCTCAATGGTGTCCTCAAACATGTACAAATAGATTGGCAACATAAACCATTGAAAAGTTATGGGTTCATTAAACACTACAAGAAAAATGGCCTTTAGTGACCAAAATATTAGTGACCATGAAGCACTATTAACCGCAAATGACAATCAACGAAAAAAACAAATGAATCCACAAAAGGAAAATCGTTCGATTGAAGTGAAAAGAAGTTACAGTTGTAACTACGGGAATCTAGCCACAATTGCGTTCTAAATTACGCTAAGTTATGTCTACGTTATGCTAAGCTATAACTATACTCTCAAAGAGTTCATATCAATAGTCATCAAAGTCTAAGTAAATGAAATGCTGCAAACTTGAAAATTTACAGCTATTACAAGTTTTCACAAAAGGCACTTTGGCCCCCAAAGTCTCAAAAACTTTACATAAGCCCCTAAAGTTCTTGAATCTTTAGTTTGGCCCCTCAAGTTCTGGAGATGTCGGATCTTGAACCTTCCAATGGTTGAATGTCCCTTGACATGGCTTGACGAAGAATTCCCACGCATCTCTGTTCCGCATAGTCACCTGCAATGCTTGCAACTCCTGCGCGTGACTCTGTGTGAATGGTCTGGATGGGTAAGTGTTATCCGTGCTCGTATCAAAAAATAAAGCATTACTTTTGCAAGAAAGGAGATGGATCCAGGTAACTCTGGTGTAATCATCTATCAGGGTTAAGAAATACATGTATCCCATCATGAGATTTAGTATTATATGGCCCCCAAATATCTATATGTACCAGTTTGAATGGTACAATGGAGTGTGTTGTAGTATTATCAAATGGCAACATTTGTTGTCTAGCCATGGGGCAAATTGGACAAACAAAAGGTTGTTTAGAACAAATATTTGAAGAAGTACAAGAAATTTATTTCATCTTGTGAAAAGGCATATGTCCTAATCTTTGGTGCCCGAAAAAATCCATTTTATTAGTTATTGACCATTGATTACAGCAGTAGGGGCTGGAACAATAGTATTATTACTAATGAAAGCAAAAGTATTATTATTACAGGAAATGGAAAAATAAAAAAATCAGGAGGAGTTGCTAGAGTTGAATCACTCATTGTGGCAAGGAATAATTCATCATCAGGCTGAACATAATAAAGTTTCCCAACTGCCTTACTAATTCCCAGACACCTCTTCTAAGAAGGGCCCTGTAGATAACAGTTATGCTTGATTAAAAAAGGAACACATTTCAACTGGAAGAGTAACCAAGTCAGGTTTAGGTAAAAGAGAAACATTATGTCAAAAAAATTTATGTGGTGTCATGTGGTTAGTTACTACTGAATCTAGAATTCGAAAATTAATTCTTGAGTGTGAAGAATTATATGAATGACTACGTATTGAATTCACAGCACAAGCAGTGAATAGACCTGCAAAATAAGCAAATCCTAATCCATTTGGAATAGTATCATTAGGGTGATGACTGGGGTGAGTCGAGCTTGTTGTAACATGAGTTGGAGAAGCTGATATTATTCTGGAGTGAACCATTAAATGAAGAAGAGGAGACTATGTGTGAAGAAGCATCAGAAGTTGGACAGTATGGAGCCTCAATCTACACACAAGATGCTGACTTTCTGGACTTGGTGAACGTGTACTTAGGGGGAAACCCATGTAGCCTATGGAAAACCTCCACAATATGATAAGTCTTTTTACAATATCTGCAGAACAACCTAGTGTTAGATAGGCCTGTAACTGCAGATTTCTTGGGATTAAAATTAACTTTCTCAGTAAATTTCTTTTTGGGATTTCGAGGAGGGTACTTATGATTAAAAGAAAAAAATGGACCGATAAAAGCATAGGCTTCACATGAGAAACTAAGAGATAAATGTGGAGTATTTTTTACTCTCATCTAGTTGTAAGAGAGAATATGCCTTACTGGTTGATGGTAGTGGACTCACCAGAGATTTCTAAGTCTGGTGAAGTGTGTAGCTATAACAAAAGAACCCTGATACGTGGAGGAGATTTCTCTTTGAAATTTGTAGGTATTTTGAACCATGGGAATTGCAAAACCTTTGATTCATATCTTCCCAAACCTCCTTAGAGGTTTTTAAATATATTACACTGGTGGCTATATTCCTATAGACAGATTTAGTAATCCAAGCCTTCACCATGTAATTACACTTTTCCAAGTATGGAAAGTAAGGTGAATCAGGTGTAGGCTTGGCCACTCTACCATCTATAAGAACTACTTTGTTTGTAGCCGACAAAGAGGTCAATATACTACTCCTCCAGGTCACAAATCCAAAACAATCAAAAGGAATACCCACTAAGTGGCTACCAGCACTATTCGACGGATGAATATAGAACGAGTATGAGGGATCGATAGTGAAAGGGGCAAAGGCTTGGGTACTACTAGGATTAGATACACTATCACTACAAGAAAAATGGTCTTTAGTGACCCCATTAAAATCGGTCACTAAATAGTCCCTTTGGTGACCGAAGAAAACAATGGTCACTATTTTTTGGTCAACATGCTAAATTTAGTGACCAAACAAAAAGTTGTCACTAAGTAGCCACTAAATGTATTAATTAGTGACTAAAATTTTTTTAGATCACTAAATTGGTTACTAAACGATTTGGAGGGAAAAACATTACGCAAAATTAACCACTTTGGTCACTTATTTTAGTGACCAAATGTAACTTGGTCACTAATTACAACTATTCGTTTGTTTAGTGACCAAATTATTTAGTCACTGATTTATAGTATGTTAGTGACTCGTATATTCGGTCACTAAACATTTTGGAGGGAAAATTTTTGCCAAATTGGCCAATTTGGAGGGGAAAATCCTGCCAATTTGGTAAAGGTTTTGAGTGACTGAAATTATTTTGGTCACTAAATACAACTATTCCATTACTAATTATTTAT
>JBDJHY010179645.1:0-12117 GCA_039654485.1 Withania somnifera
ACTTGTATTACATCTTATTGTTTTTCCGCATATACTGTTGTAGTCCTCCACTTTGGCTACGGACTACAGGGTTTGGTGGGTGGATAGTAGGTGCCATCATGACTCCGAGTAGTTGGGTCGTGACACTAAGGTAGGTGACTCTACTAGTTTGTTCATCAGAGAGGCAGATAGGTTAAGATATTCCATCAATCAAAGGGTAGAAAAAATGTTCCATGATTTGATCCAACACTACTGGTAGTTTGGCATAAAGAAGGGTACCGCTGAATTTGTTGTTAGATACAATAACTGTCTGAGAGTTAATTCGATCATCAAAGGCCATATGGATTATCTTAAAGGATTCATATTCCTTCGTGGAATGGAAAGTGGATCACTATGTATTTTATAGTGAGTACCTAATTCCATAGGTTGTTTTGATTCTATTTGGGTAATTATGGATCATTTGACAAAATCCACACATTTAATATCAGTTAAGGTTGATTAAATGACTAAAAAGTTAACAAAGATTTACCCTAGAAAATTGTCCCATTGCAAGGTGTCCACTATATTTCATCTTCTAACATGGTTCATTGTTCACATTACTCTTTGGGAGTGCTTTACAACATAGGTTGGGTACTCGGTTAGATATGAGTACACCGCTCTATCCTCAGACTGATGGTTAGTCCGAGAAGATGATTCATGTGCTAGATGATGTGCTACGGCCCTGCATTATATACTTTGGAGGCAATTAGGATAAGCACTTACCATTTGCAGAGTTTTTTATAACAACATTTATAACTCCAGTATATAGATGTTACCTTTTGAGGCATTATATGTTTCATGACCCAAAATCCCAAGCCGTGATGGAACTTTCCTAAACCCACCTTGATAAGTAAGTCTGTACAATTTTATAAAGGTAAATGCAAAAAATAATGAGTCAACAAGAAATAACAAAGATACAGGTCAAAATCGAACAATAAAAACACACCAGGAAGCCAGATTCATAGTGTACAAACCTCTAATAAAAGAAGTACATAGCTGAAATAAATACATAGTCTCAATGTCTCGGATGTGCAACTGGATTAAACACATAAAATAAAAATATTTCGGCCATCTTCTAGATGATGAATAGCTACTATGACTCTCGCTCAAAGCCTCGGACCTGATCGAAAGGAAAAATGATCACATCGCTTTAAACACAGGACCTACACAAGTGCAAAAAGAAAGGATGTAAGTACCAAACAAACAACGGGTACTCAGCAAGTATCCCTATATCGGCACTAAGATAGAATAATGAAAAACCAGTAACTACTCTGATCATCCCCACCATAATCCTCCAGATTACTAGCTACAAATCAAAGCATACACAACAGTTTGTAACAAAATTTACAAAGTACAGAGACAATCACGAAGAGAAATACCAATTCTGAACTTACAATAAATAAACAAGGTAAAATCCTACCTCAATCAAATATCAAGTCCATATCAACATAATGACAACTAATCATTACCAAACAACACAATATTGTGTCAATTTCAAGTGCTATTACTCAAATCAAATCCAAAATGTGAACTAGTCCTTAACCCATTTGGAGGTGGCCTCCCTCTCGACTCCATTTCACATTTCATTGAAATAACCTCAGTTACTATTCCAAGGTCTCATAGGTGGAGTCTGTAGAACCTTGATTAGTTTTCATCCCACAAGCTTTCCCCTGGCAGGAAGGGTATATCCGATACAACCGAAAAACTAACTCTTAGAATGGACACTAATAAGAATAGGCCAAGGAAATGTTTAACAAAAACAACCCCATCTAACTCATAAGGTCTCATCTAGATCCATGAATTACTTTTAATTCACCGCATTCAAGCTTTTTCTTATCACTTCTCATCATTTCAAGGGTATTTCCGTAACAAATAAAAGAGCGCATGACAAATCTAGTCATCTCAATAATAGGGTAAACGGGACCCAATAATGGCATATAAATAGTGGGAGATAAACTTTATATCAAGAATATTCACAAAATAAAAATCAATTAAGTGGAAATCCATGTACGTATAATGCAAGGAAATAAAATGAAAAACAAGCATATCTCACATACCTTAAAAATGTTGGCATACACAAGCCGATCACATTACTTTCATATGCCACTTTCACAATATGCAATATCAATATCACAACAGATAACCACCTTACAGTACACAACTACCACTATCTGTAATGGTCAAGACCCGTGGGGGTTAGCTAAGCGATGTACTATCTGTCAGATCAGACTCACTAGCAATACAAAAACACTAAAGACTAACCCTGAAAGACTAAGCATCTTTGACACATTAGACTCATCTAGAAGTACTAAAAAACAACAGACTGATTTGGCAAGCGGGGTAATGCCATCATCTCAACTCGCAGGTGGCAAGATAGGGTGTATGCATATCATCAACTCTTACTTTCATACCAATTTCATATAATACTAAAATTCACACATCGGCCAATTACCTTTATATCATGCCTCTTAATCAAAATACAATTAAATATAGATGATAAATACTTTGAATGCATGTTAAATGAGGTAATGGAAATCAATGTATAATCAAGGCCACTCAAGGGCTTCACAAAAGGGAATGGAATGATGCCCAATAAAAGTTATACGAAAGCATCCAATTCAATATGGGACAATTTAAAGTAAGTCAGTAAGGCCCCCATACGAGAAATTAAGCAATTACGATATCACAACAACACATGTAAGGCTCTCATGGGCATTCACTATTAATATACATTTAAGTTCAATTAGCAACAAACAATACACTAAATGTGTTCTACAAAGCCTTGAAAAATGGTCAAGCCACTACTTTCCTTAAGAGATGAAACTCTACAACTGAGGCTTTTCCTTCAGGTTGGGTGCTCACTCGCAATATCCAATCAAATATGAGAAGAAACAAAATTTTATTCCCATATCATTTTTTTATGATTTCGGGCCTAAAATCGACACCAAAAGGCAGATACCTTGGTTTTGGAAAATTTCTAATATTTTTGTTAAAAAACCTAGTTTCCCATTTATGAAGGATCATAACTATGAAATTTCATCAAAATCTGAGCAAGAATTGACCCCCAAAAGTGGAGATTACATTATAAAGGTTTTTCCCAAAGTCCTAATCTTTATTCCTTGAAATTACCAAATTATATGTTGAAACTATGAATCATTTGTGGGTAATCGAAATATTCAATTTTTTAGATAACTTATCCAAGTTCTACACCTCGAATTCTACAATTGAAAATCCCCCAGGAAATATCTCAAAGTCAAAAATGGTGAAATAGGGATAAAGGGTTGTGAAAAGTGATTTAATTCACTGACCTACAAGTGTATTTTACTCTACGCAATCACGACATAAGCTTCCGCAATCATGCTAAGAAAAATGAAAGGACTCGGAACTTTACCATATGGTTCGCGACCAGGAGATCACACGATTGTGACACTCAACTAATTATACATACGCAATCATGACAAGAATGTCACACAAACATAATGAACTATCAGCTGGATCACAATGAAGGTCTCTTGCACCAGTAAATGAAATATGACAACAAAGTTACAAAAATGCTAGTCTCTGGTAAGACCCTCTAGACACATTCAGAAACCCATGCAAACAAACCACATATGTACCTCACTAATTTCAACGTTTAGGACTCAATAGGACCATTGAATGCCAATCTGAGGCCTCCTTGGCATGATATCTCCCAAGGTCACTAAATATGGAAACTTTACTCAAAAAGGTGATTTAATACTCAAAACTTCCAAAAAAATATTTAGAACCTTCTTCTATACCAAAATGACCTCTCGAGTCCAGTTAAATTGACAAAATTTGAATACGAGCATCCGATGATCAAATGTAGACCAAAGTCAAACTTTGGCCTTAAAACTCAACTTATCCCATATAATGAGCTAAAATCAACATGGTAAGCCCAAAATTTAAAATGAAAGTCCTCCTCGGCCTATTTTGACATTCTAGAGCTGATTGAACTAATAAAATTTTATTTCGAGACTAAGAACTCCAAGCAAGTCTAACCCACCTATTTAAATACAAAAGCTCCTAAAAACTAAAAAATCCACAAATATCCCAACTTTTATCTTTGATATCAAATCAAACCCTATATACTAACCAGATAAGACCTGGGGCAACTCTCAAAAGGGGTAAAATAGAAGTTTTATGGAGGAAACCAAAAATGTCCTTCAGGGTCATTACATCATCACCACTAAAAACCATGTTCTTCCTCGAACATAAAGAGATAGAAGGTACCCGAAGACTCAAAAAGCTAAGGATATTAGGCAGGTATATTAGACTAAATCTCACACTTGATATATAAAATTTGGCAATGCTTCCATTGAACTTTTACCAAAGTAATTTCCTTAGTCTTTAACTTTCTCAGTTGCATGTCTAAGATAGCTACTAGTTTCTCCTCGTAGATCAAGTCTGAATCCAACATCACGGATTCATAATGAATAATATGAGAGTTATTCAGAATATATTTATTTATGAAGCATAGAGACAAAGAAAGTAGGAGGTACTGCCGACAAGCTAGGCAGCAAGGTAACTTATAAGCCCCTTATACAACCCAATCTAGGATCTCTAATGGGACAATGTACCGAGAAATAAACTTTCCCTTATTTCCAAATGTCATTACACCCTTGAAGGGTGACACCTCTAGTGTAACACAATCACCCTCCATAAACTTTAAGGGTCAAACTCGTCGGTCTAGATAATATTTCTACCTTCTCTAATTTTCAACAATCGACTCTGAATAACTCGATCCTTCTCCATAGCATGCTAAGAAGATTTACATCGAGGTATCTAACCTAAAATGCATCAAACCAACCAATTGGACACCTACATCTCCCACTCTATGATGCCTCAAAGGCGTCGTATGAAAACAGGAGTGATTGCTATTTTTTATAAGAAAACTCTGCTTGGTAAATGCTTATCCCAATGATACCCAAAATTTATAACACAAGCATGAAGCATATCCTGCCGAACCTAAATAGTCCACTCAAAATAGTAATTAGCCTGAAGGGGAAATGTTATACTTATATCAAGCTGGGTGCCCAATCTATGTTGAAGGGCTCTCCATAAATGCATAATGAAAAAGGACCCTCATTCCGAAATAATAGAAACATTGATACCATACAATAACATAATTTGACTAAGGTAAATCACTCCTAGCTTCTCTCTCATATAATCCACCTTGACAAAAATAAAATATCCAAATTTAGTCAATTAATCCATAATAACCCAAATATAATCGTATCCACCCACGGTCTGAGGCAAACCCATAATGAAATCCATAGAAATCTGCTCCCACTTCCACGAAGGAATGGACATCCTATATGATACTCTACTTGGCCCTCCAATTCTCAAGCATGGCCCTCTGACAGCTTAAGCATCTAGACACCAACATAGCTATATCCTCCTTTGTGTTATACCACTAGTAGTGCTGGCTCAACTCATGATAGGTCTTTATCGCTCCCAGATTAATAAAATACCTCAAACTATGTGCCTCTCCCAATGTCAGGCTAGTCAAGTCACTAACTTTAGGCATACATATCCAGATACCAACCATCAACATGCCTTCCAGGCCAAGAAAAACCTTCTTTTCCTCTCCCCTCAACAACTTATCTATGATGATACAAAACTTTTCATCCTCAATTTAATTTTTCTTAATCTGCTCCATAAGGGAAAATGAGATTCAATAAAAGCAAAGATACCACTTGTCTAAAATCTGCAAGCGAACCAAAATGTTTTCTAAACTTTGAACCTCCTGGAATAAAGGTCGCATCTCATCCTTAATCTAAGAAAGACCACCTGTACTAGCTATTTTCTACTCAACTTATTGGATACAATATTTGCCTTTCCCAAGTGTTAAGGAAATGTCATGTCACAATCCTTTAGCAACTTAATACACCAATGCTACCTGAAATTCAGATCCCCTTGGTTGAATACATACTGAAGACTCCGATGATCAGTGAACACTCACAATAAACCTCATATAAATAATGACACCAAAAATTCAACACAAACACAACGACTACCAAATTAAGATCATGTTTAGGATAATTAATCATGAGCCTTCAACTGTCTAGAAGCATAAGAGACAACCTCTCCCTTTTGCATCAATACACCCCCCAAATAATGACTTTGATGCTACTTGAAATTTAGATCCCCCTGGTTCAATAAATGCTGAAGACTTCGATGATCAGTGAACCCTCATAATGAACCTCATATAAATAATGACAACATAATTTCAACACAAATACAATGACTACCAAATTAACATCATGTGTATCGTAATTCTTCATAAGCCTTCAACTATCTAGAAGCATAAGAGACAATCTCTCCCTTTTGCATCAATACACCACCCAAACCAATCCCAAAAGCATCACAATAAATGGTGAAAGGCTCACCCTTAATAGGCAAGGCCAATACTGGGTTGAAATTAATAAGGCCTTAAGCCTATGAAACTCTCTTCTAACTCATTCGACCATTGAAAGGAAGCACTCTTTTGGGTCAACTTCTTTAATACAGACACGATTTAAGAAAATTCCTAAACAAATATAAACTAAGCTAAAAATGATACTGAGCAAAGCCAAAGTTTGCACTTAGAGAACTTGGCATACAATCGCTCCTATCTGAAACACTAGACCACTAATATCAAATGTTGAACGTAGTCCGTATCACTCCTCAAATACACCAAAATATCATTAATAAATACAATCACTAAGTCCAAATGGGATCAGAACAATTTATTCATTAATTCCATGAATGTTGTAGGGGAATTAGTCATCCCAAATGACATAAAATGAAACTCATAATGCCTATAGAGGGTGCAAAAAGTTGTCTTAGGGACATAGGATGCCTTATTCCACAACTGATGATAACCAGACATTGAGTCAATCTTTGAAAACACTGAAGCACAATGTAGCTAATCCAATAAGCCATCAAGCCGAGGAAGTTGGTACTTATTCTTTATAGTAAACTGATTAAGTTATTTGTATTCAATACACATCCTTATAGATCTATCCTTGCTCTTCATGAAAAACAAGAGCACCCGACAGAGATACACTCCACTTATCAAGAAAATCCTAAAGATACTCCTTTAATTACATTAAATCATTTGGAGCCATACGATACAGAGAAATAGATATAGGCTTAATGCTCATCTCTAAATTTCTAGAAAAATTGATGTCCCTATTAGGGGGAACACCTTATAAATTAGAAAGTAAGACATTCATAAACTCACAAATAAAGGGTACAGATCCAATGGAGAAGTATCAGTGCTGGTGTCTTGGGTGAAAGAAAAATAAGAGAGTCAACCTCAATAAATCATACTCTGGGAATGAAGGGAGGAAATAGCCCAATTAGGCTAAGTACCAAAGCATCTACAGGTTGAAGTATTCACTACTGTAGTGTGAAACTTAGATCCCATCCACTCATTCTTAGGAATACCAAGTATGCAAGTAACTGTTATGGAATAACAATCCAAGACCTTATAGTGAAGAGAAATCCAATCCATGCCTATAATAACATCAAGGTCTAGCATGTGAAGAAGGATCAAGTCTACCAAAGTGTCATAACCTACCACAGAAACAAAACATGATCAATACACCTAATCCACCACTAAGGAATTTGCTATAGGTGTAGAAAAGAAGAGGAGTAGGTAGAGAATTAATCATCATATCAAATACAGTAGCAAAATACTCAGGTCTCTAGTTAGTTGGTTTTATTCATTCGTTGTGAGAGCCCTGATATAAATCTACATTATGATCCTATGAAACAAGTTTAAGTTATTTAGAGCCGACTATTGACAACCCAGGGTAGATAGTGAAGCGATGCAGATAGGAGAGTTCAATCCTAAACTTTATGGAAAGTGATTGTTATTTTGTTGAAGGTATCACACATAAAAGTGTAATGAGGTTTTGGAAGAAGGGAAAGTTAAGCCCTTAGTTCATTAGCCTATTAGAGATTCTGAGACATGTTAGGGAGCTGGCTTATGAGTTATCCTTGCAACCTTGTTTGTCAGTGGTGCATCCTACATTTCATGTGAGGTATAGTCCTGACAACTCTTATCTTATTCACTATGAGTATTTGACCTTGGATCAGAGCTTTCCTATGAAGAGGATATTATGTCTATTCTAGTAAGGCAGGTTAGGAATTTTAGGACCAAAGAAATTTATTTGGTAAAGATTTAGTGGAAGCATCAACTAGTTTCAAAGAATACGTGGGATATTAAGTCTGATATGAGTAACAAATATCCATAATGTTTTGATGCTTCAAGTACGTTTTACTCCTTTATGTTTGAGGATGAACATGATTTTTTGTGGTGGATGATGTAATATCATAAAGGTCATTTTAGGAATTTTTCATAAAACTTCTATTTTACCCTCCTTAATAGTTGCCTTGAGTCTTATTTGTTCAGTGTGTGGGGTCCGTTTTAATATCAGAGATAAAAGTTGCAAACTTTGAGAAATTATTAATTTTTGGAAGTTGTATGTTGAAATACTTTATTTTAGTCAACATTTGGAGTTCTAAGTCTCATAATAGAATTCTACCTATTCCATCAGCTCCAAAATGTAAAAATAGGTCTAGAAGGATCTTAGAATTCTTTTTTTGTCTCTCCGTGGTGATTTTAACTCATTTGATAAGATAAATTGAGTTGTAAAATAGAAGTTTGACTTTGGTCAACACTTGATAACCACACACTCGTATTCAATTTTTTTAGATTTTGTTTGATTCGTGAATTCAGTTTTGGTCTAAGAGAAGGTTTGATATATTTTTTGAAAGGTCCGAGGACAATTTCATATTTTTTGTTAAAGTTTCCATTTTAGTAACCTATGTTGGTATCACATCAAAGAGACCTAGGATTTGTATTTTTATGGTTCTATTAAGTCCAAAAAATCAAATCTTGTAGGGTAGCATATATGGATTGTGTACATGGAATTCCAAACAAATTTTGAGGATCCTCTTGAAGGAATTTCCTCACTCCAATGGTTCAGTCCTAATATTCATCACGATCTCAAAGTATTCCTGACTCGCTCATATTATCTAGAAACGTCACGATCATGAGGTCCAGTCATATTTTCTCATGGTACTTTAGTCCCTCATTACAATCGCAAGCATTGCCAAATGTGATCGAGTAGGCTTGTGTGGTCCAATGTTCAGGGATGAAAAATCCTTGAAGGTATTATTTTCCAATTTTTACCTAGAGAGATAACTAGGGGTATTTACAAAGATAGTATTTTAGGTAAATCTTTTGATTATGTTTTGTAATCATTAAATCTTCAATTACCCATTAATTATTCAATAATTTTAACATCAAATTTGGTGATTTCAAGGTGTGAAATTTAGGGATTTTTGTAAAAGATCTTGATATTATTTTTTTTATTTTGAGAGTCGATTACTACTCTATTTTTAATAAAATTTCATACTTATGATTCATAAAATATGGAAAACATAATTTTTAACCAAAAAAAATTCAAAATTTCCCTTGAACCTCGGCTTTTACTTTTTAAAGGCAACCTTCGACCCAATTTAAAATATATTAACACGGGTATCAAAGTTTGTATTTTCTTTTGTAAAGATCATACTTGAATAAATTTTCTTGATTTGGTGGCTCCATCCAAGGTAAAGTCATCGGCTTAAGTGGATTTCTTCACTTAGGAAAGTGGAGGCTTGACTTTATTACAAAACAACATAGGCTATTTCTTATAAGTTAAATTATTTGCAATTGGAACTAATGGGGACTATATTGGGGTGTCTTTGTGATTGAATTAATGAGTATTCACCTGGGTACTAGAGTCAAACATGCAGGGTTAAAAATTGAGTAAAATAAATCTAATGACCTTACTTATCTTGTAGCGAGTTGAGTTGTTATATAGTCCTTGCGATACCAGAAAGAGATCTTCTGCCCTTGTCTTATATTGATTAATGATCGTACTTGTGTATGGGAATTACTTGTATGATTTTGTATTATAATTGATAGATCGCCCGTGTAGAGATGTGTTGATTTATTTTCTTTTGTTAATCCATATCCCCCTTTAATTTTTTAATCTCATAGTATTTTAACCTTGGGATTTGATTTGGATATGCAATTATTGATAATATGCATAACATCAATTCTTACCAACTAAGGCTTCAGTTGACTAGATTGCCTAGTTTTGCCAGCTGAGGCTGAGGTGATAGGTTTTCATAGTCTTACCAGATGAGCCTGAGGTGATAACTAGTGCATGGTTTAGCTAGCAACTATGGGTCCTAATCATATTGAAGTAATGGCAGGTGTGTATGTTGAGTTAATTACATCTTTTTATGGAATTTTTATTGCATGATGTTGAAATTGTAAGAGCATCCTGGTTTAATATATGAATGAGAATATTATGACTTAACAATAGGGATACGAAAAAGGTAATGCAATTATTTGGTTTGTTTATGGATTATTGAGGAATATTCCTTTAGAACATATCTTAAAAGTCTATTTCTCGGCGTTGTTGGATGTACCCTTCCTATCGTAGGTATACTTGCATTTTGGGACTAATATGGGTATGAATGACTCCTTTTCGAGTTAGTGAATAATGAGTGGGAATTTTTTATGAGTCATGGCTTAACTCGAGAAGGAGGACCTACACTTAGATAGATCAGTGACGGTTATTTCATGATAATCAATTGGTTGATTAGATTATTCTTATATATTTTCTTACCCATTTAGAATCCTTCCAATAAGTCCATTTCTTGGTATCATCAAATGTACTCATTCTATCGCTTTTGAACTTGTATAAATGTGAATGAGTAGGGTGCTAAAGTATGATTATGTATTAGTTATGAGATGGTTAAGTATTGGTTATGGGGTGTTTACATATATGATATAGTTATATGGTAGTTATGAATTACGGTATTGATGATGGTTAAATTATTTCTAAGTCTATCCCTCTATTCCATTTCTCACATATGTCAGATGTACCCTTCCCAGTATGGAAGGACCTGTGCGTTAGAGACTGATATTGATGTAGACTGAGTGGAGTCTATTTACATTATACTATTCCTTTTAGAATCCTTTGCACGAGTCCATTATTCATTTTCATCAGATGTACCCTTCTTACCTTAGGTGGACTCATGTATTGGGGGCAGAGATGAGTGATAATGGGCTCCCTTTACGAGCCTACTATACAACTTATGGAGATCTCCCACAAGTCGTGAGTTGAATCAACTAGTGAGCCATACACTTCGGATAGGCCAACAATGATATCTAGACACTTAGGTTTATTTTAATTTCAAATATTTTATTAATGTTATTATTTATCGGGTGATATATCTGTTAAGTCGGTACTGACACTTTATTGTAATGATAGTGAGGGGAATTGTGACAACATCTCATTATTTGATTGTACAATATTACTGTTGTTTTCATTAAGTAACTCTTCTTCTTATTGTTGTCCCTACACCATATGTCGGTCTTATAAACTACTAACTATGATATGCTTTATAGTTTATTGTTAAAGGAAGATCGTGTTTGGCTTTTCAAGGAGTGGTGCTCATCATGATATTTTTAGGGCTAGCCAGGCATACTTGTTGAGTACCCTTTATTTATGTTTGTTATTCATTCCCTTAATTTTTTATATTTATGTAGGTTCTGCGCCTGGATCAGTTTATTTTGTCATAGCTTAGATCACAGACCGAGGCAGATTATCGAGAGTTTTAGAGGTAGTTGTTTGTAGTACGACATGCACCATAGACTTTCACTATCTTATGTATTTACTTCTATTTTATTGAGATTTGGAGACATTAAGACCTCTATTGTACCAAATTTATGTTTATCTATTTAGTGTCTTGTACATTATTACTTGGTTTTGGGAGTTTTATTTGTTGGATTTTTTTTATACCTTCTTTTCTTGTCATTGATTCATTGTTTTTGCTTTTACCCTTTATACATGTTGTTATGCTACTTGTCTATGTGGGATTAGTACAGGTACCTGCATGACCATATTTTGGATCGTGACAAGTTGTTATCATAACACTGGGTTCTTAAGGCTTACGTGTGTGCAAGACAGGGTTTAGTAGTGACTTCCAGATCAGCGAGGAGACATTTATTGCCTACCTTTGAGA
>JBDJHY010179664.1:0-12117 GCA_039654485.1 Withania somnifera
TATATATAGTCATTACCTTGTTCCATTCCTCTTCTTTTATTATTAGTTCCTAGGTATTTACCTCTTACTAGTGGGTTATTTTGGCGCCCTTACAACCCAATTCTGGTCATGACGGGATTGCGTCACAAATATGGTATATAGGCAAC
Organism: Withania somnifera; assembly: GCA_039654485.1. Lineage (NCBI taxonomy): Eukaryota > Viridiplantae > Streptophyta > Magnoliopsida > Solanales > Solanaceae > Withania > Withania somnifera. The sequence goes on from JBDJHY010179664.1 coordinate 147, forward strand.
ATATTTGGACTTTGTACCATATAATTAGTCAGAACCTTCCATGCTTTAGGTTTTTTAAATCCATTTTGTGATGCCTATTCTAACATCACAAAATAAGTTTGTGGTTCGTAGATCTGCAGCATATGATTGCATTTAAGACTTACAACTTGGGTGGTATTTTATTAGTTTTTATGAGTTATTGGCCTCGTTGGTAGCCCAAAAACTTGATTTATGGTCCGTAATTGTGGATTTTCTCACCTTTTCATCTTTTTTATCCTTTATCTTATCTTTTCATATGGTTTGCTCTTTTTCTCCTTTAATGGTTTCTTGCCATTTGTCCATAAAATAAAAAAATTAATGTAAAATAACTTTTAAAATGTAATGTGGACATTAAAAATCTATGAGATTGATGACAGATGAGCCATAAATATTAGCACCCCCAATAGAAATCTTTTCTAGTTCTTAAGAAAACAATCTAATGATGATGATACAATGACAAAACCTTGTACTTCTAGCAAGCTTACAAGTATGAAGCTATGAAACTTACTCCTTCCCCTCTTTTTTAACATAAATCAAGGATACTTCAGTCAACAAACAATAAACCCATGACTCACATGCTTCATAAAATGACTAATCATTACTAGGCCATAGATATGCTCACATGCATTGAGTATAGACACATTATGAACAAGATATATGCAGTAAGATTAAAATGACTAATCATTACTAGGACATAGATATGCTTACATGCATCGAGTATAGACTCATTATGAACAAGCTATTGCAGTGAATGTTCCCGCACGACTCATCATCAAATCAAATGCACAACCGGGGATGTAGGCAATTAAACTCACTCTCACAAAAAAGATCAAGCTTTTGAACACCATGTTGTAGTTTACCCTAATTTTTTATACCACCATTTAAAAGTTCTTTCTTGAGAATCCCAAAGGAAATCATTTATCTTGTACTATCGAGAAGGGATATAAGAAGTTAAATCATTTTTGTTCAAGTTACAATGCCTTTTCAAAGTGCACTAAGATTCAAACAATCATTTACTTTTCATTTCTCATAAAAAAACCAAATCATTTATGCACGAACCATTTTTTTCATCATGTCCTCCCTTTCTATTCTTCTAATGAAAAATATAAAATCCACACAAACATCAAATTTTTTTGGAGTTTTTCTTTCTTTTTCTTGTTATTTCAAAAAGAAATCATCAAACTACCATAACTCTAGATTGTACTAAGGAAATACGATTTTCTTCATTATTCTACACTCCGACATATATCAAATGTTTCCTTATTAACTGACTAACACAACTCTAACTTAGCCTTTTAGTTAAATTGTATGTTTCTCTGAAAAGATTGGTTCAAAGGAGGAGTAGTTTTAAAAAAGTTACTTGGCTTTCAATGTTGTTGATCAAATAATGAGGCTAGGCTCAAGCACGTTAAAAATAGATCTCTCACTCTTAGGTAATTGGGTCAAGTTTTTTATTTAGGTTATCATTCAATTGATATTCTAAGGTCTTTTCCTCAACTTCAAAACCTTTTACTAGGGTATAAAGACCAACAAGGAAAGTTTTATATGGAGAACAATGCATGATCATTCCAAAACCTCACCACACATGGCACAAAACTATAAAACTCACACACTTTGAATTCCAATCAAGCATCGACAATCAATGCACGATGTATGCTTAATACTCAAAAAGTCACAATGAGATGCATGGATTCACAATAAAGATTATCCAAATAAATTAACATCCAAATTTTTAAAAATAAATCCTAATTGTGGAAGGGTATCATTGTCCAACCAAATCAAGTCATCAAACAAAGATCCTCACAATAGTATCAAACAAATCAAGGTACTCTATCACTAGGCCAAGGTTACTCCTATTACACCCTTGTAAAAGAACCTAGGAGAGAAAAAATCAGGGGAGATATATCAAGGTAAGAAGTTATACTACCCAAACTGAAATATCAACTAAAGTAAAGAAAAATAAAAATTAGCATATATGAACAAGGATCAGTTCCATGTTTTCTGTCTCCAGCTAATGAGCTTATTGCACCCCAACTTAGCATTAGTATTTGTCCTCAAGGAATTTCTTCAACTATTTTCCTTAAGAAAGTTGTTTCTCTATCCATCATCAGGAAAAATTATACAATTGTACATTTCACTAAAAGGCATAAGGAACTTGCATAGAGTACTTAGACTTCCCCCAATCCATTAAGTTTCGTCATGATTCAAAGTTCGAATCACAGAAAACATAAATGCACGTTATTAAGTAAGGAGGTGGAGGTAAACAAAACATCCAGAGGTGATGAATGAGATCTAAGTTGAAAATGAAATGACCTTGTAGAAACCAGTCTCTTTTTCAATCAATTATTTTCACATAAAATAGAAATTATGATTCAATTCCAAGAGTGTGAGCTCATAAAAAATCAATCCAAGATGACCTTATGTCATCTAAGTTTGCTACTGCAGAACTAGTATGCAGATTATATTATGAATAGGAATTTATCACTGAATATTTAGGGAAAATTTGTGATAATCAAGGGGATCACAAAACTATTTTAACATTTGAAAAACCTATGCAAAATGTGGTTTTCACAAGTCATCTCTTCTGTCACATTTTGTAGCCATCCTACAATCACAGAAATTATTTTGTAAGTGCTAGGAAATTATTCCTTGTATTCCCATCTATTATTGTATATGATCATGTTTCTAAGACTTGTTTCACATCACAAACAAATTAAATAGAGCAAAACAATAAGATAACACACTAAAGCAAACCAAAGAATATCAAACTAAAACTTGGGTTGCCTCCCAAGAAGCACTAAATTTAATATTTTGGCACGATATTAATACCTTACTCTCGTGGTTCTTCAAGATGTATTTCCTCTATGAGGGAAAATTCTTCTGAGCTTCGAAAATAATATTTTACTCTTTGATCATTCACTTTAAATCTCAAGTTATCCTCTTCTTGAATCTCAATTGCACAATAAGAATACACTTGAGTTACTTCAAATGGACTTGACAATTTTACCTTTCGTATGTCGAATAATAACACCATATCACTCAGGAAGAACTCTCTCTTCATGATATTTCTATTGTTCAAAACTTTATTTGACAAAATGATGCATTTTCATAAGGCTTCATTTGGAATTAGTCAACCTCGTTCAAATTTTCCACCTTGATTGGGAAGCATCATCTCTTTTCAAATTAAACTTTTTCAATGTCCATAATGTTTTATGTTATAACTCCATATGCAAAAGACAATATTTACCAATACCAACTGATACAGTGACTTTCCAATAGGATTTTGAATGTGGTGCAACATGCCCTCAAGGAATCATCTAACTTCCTAGATCAATAAGTCTTATTTGCATTCACAATCTTGAGTAGGATTCTCTCGATCACACACTTTGACACCTAGACATTTCCACTTATTTGGGGATAGTAAGGGGTGGATACCTTGTTCTTCACTCCATATTTATAAAGAAGAGAAATGAATAGGAGATTTCCAAAATATGACCCTTCATCTATTATGATTTCTCTTGGAGTCCCATACTTTTGTGAATATGAACTTCTTTAAAAAGTGTGTCACACTTTGACTTTGTTTGTTTGATAATTCCATGCCCTCCACCCATTTGGAAGATAATCAATCGACATAATTATATACTTTTAGCTATAAGAGCTCACAAATTCCCCATAAAATATATACCCCAATTATCAAATGGTGCAACCTCAATATGGTAGTCACTGGAAGATTATGCCTCTTAAAAATGTCCCTGTGTCATTGACATTAGTCACAACATTCACCAAGTAATGAGCCTCTTAGTTTATTATTATCTAGTAAACCCCCTTTGAAACACTTCAATAACATAATGCATTCACATGTAAATATCTAAACCCAACTAGGTTGGGGTCGAATCCAACAGGGAATAAGGAGAACACTACATATTGAATGAATAATCAATTCACGATGATTACTATTCATAATAGTTTAAAATACATAGTAAAACTATATGACTAAACTTTTGTGGTAATATATGAAACGATATAAAAATTCTAGATTTATGAACTAAGATTGTGTCCCCATAATGGCATGTAAAGTTCATCAAATTTCATATAATTGTATATTATTAAGTTCCAGATAAGTACTCATACCTAAACCATCACTAAGTATTTTTCAAGAGTTCAATAATTTATTTAAATATAATTGTCATTCCCCAAGTCTACACCCTACATGAAACATGGCACTTAAAAAAAATAATATGGCCTTAAGTGTTCCCTTGTATCTAACATTCACTATATATAACATAATAAATATGCAGAAATAGATAGACAAACATAAAGGAAAATAAAACTCAAAGTTTCAGGATATTATATAAATTTAAACTCAAAGTTTCAGGATATTATATAAATTTTAAGGTTAAAAATGTAAAAAAAAAAAACTATCACTTTGGTATGAAAGCTATCTACTATGGAGAATTGAGTTGATGGGATTGGTCCCCAGCTAGTCCAAACAAATACTATAAATGTGCTATAACTAAAGTAAAGATAAAGTCCAAACAAATCCTTGAACTCAAAATATGAGCATGTACCATAGTAATACTAAAATGCAGCAAACCAAGTCTAGCATGACCATGAGGAGGGATAAATGAATTTGCATTATGAGATAATACAGCTCACAAGTATACGGTTAGTTCTTTGAATGGGATGAGTATATAAAAATTTGATACAAATGCATAATAAATCATACACTGAACAAAGATAGAATTGAACTGAATATACTGAGATAAAACATGTAAGACCGACGTACAATGATTTGCAATTTATAAAAAAATCAAACTGGATATAAAATGCATAATAGAGACTGAACTCCATACTTTGAAGTAAGCTAATAATTTGATAGTTTTAAATTACTGTAAAACTGAATGAAGTTGAACATAGTGGGAGTTTCTCTAATTGATAGTAAACCATGTGAACAGACATGGATTCTAGCGTGCTTCCAAGATAATAGGTGTACTATTAACTAAAGGTATAAGACCTAGTTTTGTATTGATCCATTAAACTACTGACTTGTATAGGCTAAAATCTTATAGTGGAAAATTAATTCTGGTATTGCAGTTATCTGGAACCTGAATCTGCTCGATGCTAGTATTACTCTAAAAATAGAAACCGTAACTACTCAAATATTAAAAATTGTTTATGATCGGTGAGGACATACCTGAGCAACTCACTGGCCATGAAAAACTTATCATGGCTATTTAAAGTAAAAATTTGCTTGAACGAAATCCTTTATAGTCATGCAATCTTTTTTTAGTCTAAAATTTAGGAATTTTACACATTTATTTTGGGTAATGCTAGAATAGGCTTAAATCTTTGTTAGGCCAACAATTCCATAAACTCTAAACACTAATTAATATTAATTATGAAGACTTAAAAATCAATCTAAATACTTTATTGTGTAGCATAAAAGCATGAGATTATGTAAAAATTCATGATAAGACATGTAAAATATAAAAGAATGAGATATAAATATGAAACATGCTGAAGAGACTAAATTCATCCTGATTAATGGTTGGATAACCTAATTCATGAAATAAAAAATTCTAAGTTTTGAATATGAGGGTGAAAGAAAATCCTTGTTGAAGACCCACATACCTAGTTTTTGGTGTCTTGAAGCTTATAGTGATCATAGAACCAAGAGTTCTTGAGCCTAGAGAGGAACCTTAAACTTGAGAGAACTTGAACATTTTATTTCTTTCTAAGTTTCTAAGGAATTTGAGAATAAAGTTGACTAAGTGCTTTAACCATTTCTTGGATAGGCCAAATGATGTAGTATTAGGTGCGAAAGGGAGGAAAATGACAATTTTCCCTTGGTTAAATGGAAAAAATTCTGGAGAAAAAACCACCTTTCACAGACGGTTTGATGAACCATCATTTAATTCTAAGACTCATGGAAAGAGTCATGGAATTTGATGCCTAGATTCTCAATTCTGTAACTTCATTCCATCGGTTCTTTGTGGGTTGTGAAATCATTCCCTAACTCATACTGTCACTCATTGTTTTGAAGTTTAAAGATTGGTTTTTGGATCTTGGTTTCATGTGTATAAGACAACTTGTGGAATGATTCCTTGGATTGTGAACTATCTCGTGAATATCCCAAATATTAAGAATGGGTTACAAATTGTTCCATGGCTCAAAGACTTGTTCCACAACCCATGAGCCTATTTGTGGTCCTGAACTTAGCAAAAATTGTAGGTTTTGTTCTAAGTGTTGAGTTGGGATTGAATTTTTAAGCTCAAGGCATGAATGGACTACTATAATATCTCCCCCTAGAGATCATTCATCCGTGAATGAATACTGAGGATAAGTCTAAAGTGAAATTATTATTGAAGCTAACTGAATAAGTACTGAGCTAAATATGTACAAGATACTGACTGAACTAGACTGAAATAGATATGACTAAACATGCATGGCACGAATAATTACACTATAACTCAATAAAGGTTGATATGGATCATAAAACTAAAAGAGAATAGCTGAGAAGGGAGTGTAATTACCTCATACTAAATAGGTACTAGGAGGGAAAAGACTTGGATACTTTTCCATCAATCCTGCCTCTACTTCCTTTATAGCTCCCTCTATGGATTGATTTCTCCAAAGTAATTTAACTGACGATACTTATTTATTTCTGATTATTTTTACCTGAATGCCTAAAATATAAAACTGCACCTCCTCATATGTGAGGCTTTCCCTAAAACCGATGTTCCCCTAATGGTATAATCAATGAAGGGTCACTAATGCACTTCTTCAAACAATGACACATGAAAGACTAGATGCATTGCTTCCAGTTCTACCAGAAGATCTAAATCATATACATTTTTACCAAACTTTCTTAGAATCTAATATGGTCCTATATATCGAGTATTGATCTTCCCCTTTTCCCCAACGCTCATCACCCCTTTCATGGTAAAACCTTCAGGAAACCCAATAATCTATCTCAAATTCTAAGTCTATTCTCCTCACATCAGTATAGGAATTTTTTCTACTCTAGTTGTCTCCAATCACTCTATATGAGAAACTTTATGCATAACATCGTAGACTGGATATGGATATATTATGAGTGTTTCACCTACCTTGAACCAGCTAATAGGATATCTACACCTCCTTCATTCAGACCCTCAAATAGATCTATTTAGATGCTGGGTTGATAGATATTATAATAGAAAAACTCGATCAAGGGAAGATGATCATCCTAATTACCGTTAAATTAATTTGTCATGCTCTCAATATGTCCTCTAAGTTTTGGATGGTCTGTTAGGCAATTACATCTATCTGAAGATACAAATTCATACTGAGGTTCCCTTAGGTACCTAGACCTTTCTAGAAAGACTTATAGAACTAGGAGGTAAACTGAGTACCCCTATATGAGATGATAAAGAAGGGAACACCATGCATTCTAACTAATCCTTGAGGTAGATCTTTTGATAATCCTCTGCTAAATAATTTGATCTGATTGGAAGGAAATGAGTTGACCTGGTTATCCTGTCCACAATTACCAATATAGAGTCATGTTCATTATTAGTTCAAGGTAGACCTGTGATGAAATCCATATTAATGAAATCTAATTTCCAACAAGGAATGTCAAAGATATGAGTCACAACCCCATCCTCTGGTGGTCAACTTTAACTTGCTAACACTTGAGACATTTAGCCACATAATTTTCCATTTCTTTTTTCATTCCATTCCACTAATAATTTTTCTCAAATTTATATATATATTGGTGGTGCATGCGTGATTAGAGTATCTGTAACTATGATTCTCTATGAAAATCTTTGACCTCAACCCATCAATATCTGGAACAGACAATCTTCCCTAGTAGCGAAATATACTATCTCCCCTTGGGAAAAAAAATCAATTTTATGCTTGTTTGAAGAACCCCTGAGTTGGTGTAATACCAGAGAACTGTCTTGCTTCTCTTTCACCTCAAAAACAAATAATGAATCTAAAGCATTCTGAAGTACCATCCAGCCATCATAGACATAAATTAACTAGATACCCAAATGTGCAAGCATTTGCACTTGTTTGACCAGTTCTTACATTCCCTCTTGAACATGAGCCATATTGCCCATATATAATTTGTTAAGTGCATCTTCCACCATATTAGCCTTACCCAGGTGGTACAACATACTCATACCATAGCCTTTCAATGGATCTAGCCACCTCTTCTGATAGAGATTCATCTCCTTCTGACTAAACACATATTGTAGGCTCTTATGGTTAGTGAACACATCAACATGCACACCATACAAGTAGTGTCTCCATATATTTAGTGCGAACACCAATGTTGCAAACTCAAGTTCATGAGTCATATAATTATTTTTATGGATATTAATCTATATAAAGTCATCAGTAATCACCTTTCCATTATGCATTATCATAAAATCGAGTCTGACACGGAAGTATCACAATAAACAACAAACCCCTTTGTACCCTCTAGTAGGGTCAAATTCGCATAGAAGCCAGTCAAGCTTTCAACTCATGAAAACTTTTCTCATAGCTATCAAACCACTATAACTTTACCTTCGTCTAGGTCAACCTAGACAATGGGTCATATATGGATGAAAACCATTTAATAAATCTTTTGTAGTACCTAGTGAAACCCATAAACTCTAATTATCATAAGCAGAGGTGGGTCTAGACTAGTTCTTGATTGCATTAATATTTTGAGAGTCCACCTGAATACCCTTACTATAAAATCACATGGTGGACGGATGCAATAGATTTCAACTAGAACTCACAATTAAAGAACTTTGCATATAACTAATGATCCTGATGGGTCTGATGAAAAATTATGAGGTGACTAGAAACTCGTCCTAAATTCTTGAATAAACCAAGAATATCATTTATAAAGACGATCATGAATGTATAAAAGTATTACTTGAACTCCCTATTCATGAGGTCCATGAAGGTTGCAGGAGCATTCATTAGTCCAAAGGACATGACTATGAATATGAAATAGCCATATCGAGTCTTGAAGGAAATTTTCTGAATATCACACTCCATAACCTTAAATTGATGGTATTCATATTTGAGGTCTATTTTTGAGAAACAACTGGATCCATGAAGCTGATCGAATAGGACATCAATCTTAAGAATGGGATTTTTTTTATTGTGACATTGTTTAGCTGGTCTATATATATCCTGAGAGACCCATCTTTATTCTGCATGAAAAAGACAGTAGCACCCCATTGGTACACGTTGGGCCTAATAAATCCTAAATCTTGGTGATATGTTGAATGTTATTTCAATTCTTTGAATCCTACTAGATCAATTCTACCATGCCCCAAGCTCACCCCCCTAGGTGGGACCGACATCCTTAGCCAATAAGTCACCCTAGAAGCCTCAAAAAAACTACATGGATCACGTATAGATCTTCTTATATCATTTAGTGAAAGTGATAACAATAATATCAGGAGTGTAATGGTCTCCTCACAATAATTAATAAATGGTCATAATAAAGAATAGATAAACTCAAGTCCCAAAACCTAAACATCTCTATCTGCTGCTACTAGTTAAATAATGGACTGTTAGCACAAGAGTTTACTATCTAATCTCTAAAAAATAAAATAATAAATAATAAAGCTAAATTTCATGCTCTAGATTAAAAAAAATAACTACATAGCTTTTCCTCTAATCAAGTGAGGACTCGCCAATCTTATAATCTTCTAGGGATGCAAGTAATGTCAGGCTTGAATGTCTGTATGGTTAAAAATATCTTCATGAGGGTTAACACATGTAGCAAGAGTAGAATCGACACACAATACATGTACTAAGTACGTGAGTAGGTATAATTAGTCAGTACATTATAATGATAAGTACTATGAAATACATGATAGTAGATCTCAATTTCATCTCTAATTCAAATAGAAAATTTATTAGTTTATAATAAAAACAGTTAAATAGCTCATATCTCAAGTAAACTCAACAACAATAGCTTAACTCATCAGTTATTAACAAAAGATAATAACTTAGATAAAAACAACCTTTCACTTGCTTCCTTTCAGAACATTAAATTTTATCTTCTCTTTGGGAGTTTCATAACTAACACACATCAAGGCATAAAGCAATGAAATCCATATATTACCCTGTGTGTAGGGGCTCCTAACCTTTATAAAGGGAATGTACACTCTCTCTAGTTGATCTAACTAGACTACAACCACACTTACTGGGCCAAAATAATAATAATCCCTAAGTTAGGCTACGGGTGTTGGGATATAAGGTCCTCTTCCATACTCGATGCTAATATTCCTCCCATAAAAATATAATTATTTTCATTAACTTTCTCTTTCAAGCTTCTTGACTAATGGACATTCTCTAATGAACCATTGGACCTTCTCAGACTCTTCAGTCTACTCTTTCACTTTATATAAAATAAGCAAATATAGTCAAATTAGACTCTTCATTAACTTCTCACATCATAGCTCATTAATTCTGCAATAAGTCATTATATTCCTTAATTAATCTCAATTAGATAAAATAGTCAATTTAGGTATGCTTCAAGTTCATACTTCAAATAATGTAGTAATTCAATTAATTATGACACTTCAATGCTCAATTTAAGTTTTAAGAATAAACCTTGAAAACAAATCATCAATTCTTACCTCAAATCTTCTTTCTTTCTTTTACTTTAATTATGGAAATATGATAACTCATGAGGATTGAATAATTAAATAATCATCATAAAAACTTTATAATTCTAACTCAATATCATCACTTAAATCATTACTTCAAGAAATCATAGTATATAGAATTAAACAAGAACCCTAGCATGCTTCTACATAGTCAAACCATTATTTAGAAAAGGATTTTTGGGAAAAAGGACGAAAAGAGTCCTTGTTCATAGCCCATGAACCTGATTAGAAGCAATTTAATGGTGAATTATCAACTATCAATCTACTACAACAAAGTCTCTATGGAAAACCCTAGTTCTTATCTCTTTGGAGAAGTTGGAAGAAAAAACCTTTCTTGATTTGATTTAGACAAAAAATGAATGAATTTAGGTTTTAGGATATTATCTTTTTTAGAAGGCATAACGTCATGGTTTTATTCCAAAAAGTGAAACAAAGTACCCAAACTGCTCCTCATTAAATGCACAGGAAATCTTCCTTGAAGCACTTCACAGCTCGTGAAGTGCACTTCACAGAACTATGTTCACTAGAAAATCATCTCGATACCACAAGTAGTGTTCTTCAACTCCGTAGCTCATGGTATGCTGTACAGAGGGGAAGAAAGTGTTGTTTTCCAAGATTAAACAGTATAAATAGAAAGTACGAGTCGTGATCTTGAAGTGTACAGGTCACAATTTGGTCTCGTGGAACATTAACAGCAAAAGGATAAGCTTTTTGTAGTGCAAAACCACGCACTTCATTAGTTGTACATTTTTAAAGCACGAGTCATGCTCTTGCAAACCATGAGTCATTGTTTGGCACCTGAGACATTTAATTGTAGAACAGCCTTTGGTAAAATTACCATAACCTTTTATTCTGAACTTGAAATGACATGTGGTTTGTTTTATTGAAAACTAGACTCAAATAACTTTTTTCCATAGCCATGGGCCACCGAAATATTTATCAATCAAAATATATGGTCGTTTAAAGTTTACCCAAGCATGAAGTAACATCAAAACTAAGCTTATTGAAAGAGACTTGAACTCAACTTTGTGTTATAAGTTGTTTATGACCTCTAATTACTTAAATCACTCACATCACACTTATTTAGGATATTATCACCAAATAAAAATATTAAAAGTTCTATATTATATCCCCATTGGGATTATTCAGCTTGGAATGAAGGTTATATTTAGAACAAAGGGAAACTCAACTATTGAAACAAACCAACTGACTAAACCATACATGAGTATGATATCCAATGGCTTGATGTAGTTTAAGTATATCTAAGTATTCAACTGATAAACATG
>JBDJHY010179684.1:0-12116 GCA_039654485.1 Withania somnifera
ATACATAATCTGGTGGCCTGTCCTATCACAACTAAAATATCACCTTAAAGGGAAATCTCTAAATGTGTGACCTACTTGGACAAATCTAAAGCATTCATCCTGTCCAAGAATACAACAACTAGAATGGTTTTTATCACACACAACACATATACCCGATGAGTGTGCCCTCCTAACACACTATCTTATGAAGCTATCTGACCTTCTTGGACTTGCTGAAACTGAGGTTGTTTGGAATTCTAATATGTAGCATTAACTGAAGAAGCGATAGGTCTCCTAGAACCCTGCTTTTGCTACTGCCTGAACCTACAACTAGAATTAGGCTAGCTGGACTCAAAATGACAAGTCTTAGTCTTCTTACTCTTTCGACTCTCACACCAGTTAGACTTATCCTTCTCAATCAGCTCTAAATGTAATATTAGCCTACCAATGTCCATACTACTACCCAACATGGCTTCACTCCCTGCCTAAATAAAATAAAGGGAAATATTAGCCAAAAGTATGTCCATTCTATTACGCATATCTGCTACCATATTCAGAGCATACCGTGAGAGGTTTATGAAATTCATGCTATACTCAAACACCGTCATAGAGCCTTACTCCAAACATAGAAATTCACAAACCCTCTCCTATCTCTTCTCTCTATGATAGAATCTACCCATAAATGCCTCCTCAAACTCATCTCAACAAGGCAGGGATGCACCTACACCCCTAAATTTTTCCACATGTCACACAAAGACGAAGGAATATCCTTCAACTGATATACTACCAAGTCTACCTTATCTACATCTAGCATCCTTATCATCTCATAGATCAAAAAAAACCCCATCAAGAAAGTTCTCTGAATCCTCCCTAACTCAAAAACCATTGATATCCAGATAACCAATTCTCAGGAACTCACTCTCACCATTCAAGCATCAAGAACTAATGGTCGAACCACGGTTACTAGTGCTGGGTCCTAGGCTTGTGTTACCACTATCTGAACAAGTAGATGCATTATATTTTTGAACTCTGCCTTAGTAATGCTATCTGGCTACTAGGCTCTAGAATTAGAGGATCTTGATTCTGCTGATCTCAACCTCTGACCTAGTGACCTAGTTGTCTGCGTGTAGGCATGATCTGAAATGCTTAAAGAATGAATCAAATTAGAAAATCTCAGAGTTAAACTCTGAATCATAAAATAGAACATGAACATAGGGGAATGATTTCCTACACATTCAGTAGGTTTTTGATTATACATATAGTGCAGTTAATACCCATAAAATAGACTCTCCTAAGCTGGATTTTGGACATTCTAGGAAACTTGAACCTATTGCTCCGATACCAAGTTTATCATGCACTAGAATTACCCGTAGGAGTGACACGACATCCTTAACTACTAAGTTTCCCTTGTAGCCTTGGATAGACCTTTATCTCGTGTACAACTCTAATCACTCACACTAGTAGAAGAAATATCAAGTAATAATATAAATAAATATAGACCTCACATTAGTCCATAAATATATATGGATAAATAAAAACTCAATATTAAAACTAACACAACATTTTTCTGAAATCCACTATACGTTAAATACTTGACTATTAGGACAAGATCTCCATAATGTCTCCAAAAGATTAAATAAAGAATAGTGCAAAAAGTATAGATCTACTCAAATAGAATAACATCTAAACTTCATATTTCGGTCCACAAAGTAATAATGACTCACCAACCTTTTAGGCTCTACGAATCCAAATCCATTTAACCACAAACATATAGACGCCTGGCAGGATCTACATGGGGGTAAACATGCTGCATAAAAAGTATACAGTTAGTACATAAAATGTACTAAAAATGTTAATATGGATAAAATAATCCATATGAATCATTAAAACATCTCAAAGCAATGCAATCCATGAAAAAATGTTGTACTCAAGTAAAATAGTAACAAGCAAGATTTCACAAATATCAGTTAAAACTTCAACTCCAGATTATAATGTGGCTCAATATAAATCATGTGAGTTCAACAGTTTTTACTAAGAAAAATAAATGAACTTTAGTTAAAACCCTTTTTCAACACTTGACATCTCAAACTGACATTTGACTAACTTTGGGAGATTCTATTACTGGAATACCACATGTACGTGGCTTGAGATCCAACATACATACCTATGTTAGGTGGGCTCCCAGACATTTCTAGGATAAGGACCATGAACTAACACTTAGTGGGTCCACTAATACATGAACTATAAATTCCTCACCAGACCAGGAACTATCAAATGCTACATTGGCCATGAACTCCTTATGTTTTCATATACATATTATGGGATAAAGAAAATGTTTCCCAAACCCAATCATTGCTTATATTACTTTCAAAACTGACCATGAATGGACCATACTCTCTCTGTCTTCCTTAGACATAAAAGGGCCCATAAACTTATGAACTTATTACTAACTTTGCCATTTGTCTGTCTTACCTTTATACTTGAATTGACTGGACTTATTATTTAGGCCACTATAAATAATTTTTAATTTTACTGACTCTAAATCAAGGTTTAAGTTTAAAAGACAAATCATTAGTTTATAAATCATGAAATCTTAACAGTAACCATAACTCATACTTCTAACCTTACAACTAATCAAACAATGAACCTTGTCAACCATTTGTAGTATTATCACCAATTTAATAAATAAATATAGACTCTACAAAGGGGAAGCTTATGAACATGACCATGCTCCTTAATTTATAGAAAATTATGCAAATTTATCATGTACATATGTAGTGAAAATGAAAATGATCAGGTGTACATAAAATACAAAATTTTCATTAAGAACAAGAATATTAGGACTCACCCTAGAATTTCAAAGTTATAACATGAACAAAAAATACGTACGATAGTTAGGCACATAGGTAAAAGGAACCTTTTGTCATAACCCAGCCTGGAACTTGGAGAATCTTGGATTTAATTTATGAAGTAACCTTAGCCTCTTCTTGAAGTTTTTGAGAGAAACTTATGAGAAATCCTAGCTTTGATTTGAGTAAGTGTAGAATTCATGAAATGAAGTGTTTTGGGTATTTATATTAAACCTTTCCAAGACTAGAACAATACATGATTAGGGGAAAGCATCTTGGGGAATTACCAAATGACCCTTTATTAATATACCTTAAAACTATCGAGAGTAGATCATGAGTCCACTCCATAACTCGTGATATGAGTCATGGAAAGGACTTTTGGTTACTTGAAAATGCCTTCCACCCTACGAGTCCAGACCAAGAATCATGGTATTCCACCTCATAAATTGTGAGGTGGATTCATGGGAACTAGGCTTAGAAATAATTTTCCCATCAACATAGTACGATTTCACACTATGACTCATGATCCTTCACATTATCGGTAGTAATACTGACTCGTGGAAATGATATAAAACTTGAAAATATTGGACTTCATTCTAAGAATATACTTCAAAACTCAAGGAATGACACCTTACGAGTCATGGACTACACTTACTGCCAGCTGGGAAATTTTTTCCTATTTATTAAGTATTAGAACAGTTTTATAAGCTTGATTCCAGTATATAAAATTACACCCTTTTCATAGCAATACCACCGATATGTATAAGTTAAGTGATAGTATATTTTAGCCACTTTTGGATGAATAAAGTACCACGAAGTGCAGGTATCTTCTAAGATCAATCTAATTAAATCACCCATTTGAAGGATACAGATCTGACCAGTAATCTGCAAAATACCCACCTGATCCATAATTGTGTCTTTCCTTGAGTATACACCTTAGGCGAGACGAGGCACTTAAATCCATGAGTGGACCATAATGACCCTTGGATCTAGCATATTCTAATACAAAAATTAAAACACAGCAGAAAAAATATTTTGACTAAATAAATCAACAAATATAGTACATAAATAATGAAATGTCATAAGTCTGAAATTGAACTACACATTTGAGTACTTTCTTAAAGCCTCTAACCTTAACTGTCAAGTTGTTGGGGCAAGGTCTTAGCTAACTCTGAAAAGCTACAACTGAAAGATAATTAAATGTTAAAGGCTATCTCAAACAAGACTTTGTCCTCGGAGTATGAGGACTCACCAACTGCTCAAATGAGTGCATAGTCCATGTTATCCACTAGAGTGGAAAGGAGTACCTGGATCTATATTATGAAATAACATAGCACAAAAAGTATACAGTCAGTACTTTGTATGTGCTAACTATGTGAGAATGTAATTGTGTAAAAGTCATTATACAATATGTGAACTGAAGAAGGGGATGAACTAGGAACATCTATTTAAAACAAGTAAAAATGATTTATATTGAGTAATGTATTTATAAAAACAAAAAATGAATGACTCTATACATAGTAAGTATTGAATTTAAACTCTTTTTGTCTTAAGAACCTGACTAAAAAGATAAAAAAAGATCGGACTAAAAGAGATCTCACTTTCAACGATTGAACATGGCTTTTATATCCAGTTTGGAACTAGACTTGAATGGCCTTAGATCCTTCTTAGAGCCGAATTTTAAGTAAAACTAGTGAGTTAAGTAGCTTATAAATAATGTAAAACTATTTTACGCTTAAGACTGTATGAGGTTCCTTTAACAAAAATAAACCGTAGATTACAAAGTTTAACCCCAAATAGAAGGGTGCCTATCCCCGACCAAAGTTATAGAACTTAACTTGCATGAATCCATTAATATGCGCCCTTATAGGATGAATAACCTATAGTGGAAATTTAGTTTTGATATTGGGGTTATATAGAGCATGAATCCGCTCATTTATTAATACTACTCTAAAAAACTAAAACTCTGATAGGTCATGGCATACTGATACTGATCAGGATTGGTGTGACCATATTTGAATACCACATTAATCATGAAAACTAAGCATAAACTACTGAAATTTGACTTGTGTAGCTATTAATAGTCATGTTAATATTTGCAACTATGTAATCAAATATTTTAATGAACATATTCTGAATAATACTAAAGAAAGCTTAATTCCACAAACTAAATATAGATCTTGAAACTATGTACTGATTGGGTTGAATATGAAATCCCGTGCATAATCTAGGAGTATATAAATAACATAACTTAAATCATGGAAAAACATATTTATCCATGGAAACACGAATCATAAACATTATTTATCAACATAAAACTAAATTTTGTGCAATCCAACCTAGTTGGGTAAAATCCACCGGATCTTAATTTATGAAACTTCACTGAGATTTTGAGAAGTTGCAGATAAGAGTGGAAGAATACCTTATTGAAGTCCCACATAACTTTTAATTAATGATTCTAAACTGGAAAGTTAGTTGAAAGATGATACTTTGATCCTAAAAGGGATGGAAACCTAGCCTGATATAGAGAGGACATGTTCTTTTTTTTTTTTTTTTTTGAGTGTGAAGTTTGAAAATGATAAAGAAACAAAGCTACTAAGTATATAATCCCTTCTTTAGGGTGTTAAAATGGCATATTATTGGTCGTGGAAAGATTGGGAAATAACCATACTACCCCTGTAATGATATTTAAAATATGAAAAAACTCCTTTTAGTATCCTTTTATGACCCTTCGTTCCATTTTATCGCTCGAGGAATGAGCCACGAATTGGAGGGCCATTTTATTGTAAGTTTTATTACCATATCATGAGTCAATAGTACCGGTCATGGAAAGAAGTTCATAGAACATGGAGTGGGTCATGGAATGGGACAGTGCTCTTTGTCAAGTTTCACAGGTCAGTTAATAGTTTGTTAACTCATTTCATGACTCGTGTTATAAGAATTCCTTTGTTAACCCTCTGCACTCATCTTATGACTTCTATTATGGCTCATCGAATACATTCCAAGAGTCTTACTATGTCTTGTGCAATGGTAGATCTCATTTCATGACTCGTGGTCTAAGAAATCCTTTGTTAACCCTCTACACTCATCTTATGACTTCTATTATGGCTCATGGAATACATTCAAAGAGTCTTACTATGTCTTGTGCAATGGTAGATCTCATATGGAACTCCACAGTTGGGTCTACAACATATCTAATTGGTTACACAATGTATGAACCTTCTTTTGAAACACCACTGAGTCAAAATTTTTATTTTTTTATGGTTATTGAGCTAAGACTGCTTTCAATGCCTGAAAAATTTATGGGGTGTTATAATATCTCTCTACTTGGATCATTCATCCTTGAATAAATAAAAAACCGAGTATAGAGTTAAAATAACTGCTAGCACTGACCAACTGAATACTAAACTAAACAAGTACATGATACCGACTAAACTAAGAGTACATTAGTTGAATGCATATCACATGAATGCAAAATCAAATTGAATCTTTTTCCTTGGTGAAAATATCCTAAAATGTTTGGTATGAGTTTTATAGGGGATTTAAGGTCTCAAACAACTTATAACACAAAGTTGAGTACAGGCCTCTTTAATATACTTAGTTTTGATGTAACTACGTGTTTGGGTCAAATTTAAATGACATTATATATTTTGATCTATAAATACTTCAGTGACCCATGACCTACCAACAAAAAGGTATTTCAGTTTAGTTTCCAACATAACAAACCATGTATCATTTTGAGTTTGGGGTAAAATGTTATGGGTATTTTACCATGGACTATTCTGTAGTAAAATGCCCAAGGTACATAATACAACTCACCAATATGAGTAATGGTTTACAAGAGTAAGGATTGTAATGTGAGTCATGGTATTGGACCAAAATCTTCCCAGAGTTCTGCGAAGGAACCACGAGACCCAACCACCACCATTAGACTTCAATATCACGACCAACACTTCCCAAATCACTCTGTTGAAGGTGAAAAACTAAATTTTTGGTCTCTTTAGTATGAATGACACCACGATTTGTGGTGTTAAAGACCATGACTCATGGTATTAAACTCGTGTTATAGGGAGGCTACTTCCAGTAAACTAAGTTCACTTTATGACTTGGTGAAGTGCACTTCACGAGTTGTGAAGTACTTTAGGGGTTCGTTCAAGAACGTTTATTGAGGGTTATTTTGGGAATTTTCTTTGAAAATTTGGGCTAAACACGTGACATTTTAGCCTCTAAACATACCAATATAAATATCTTAAACCCTAAATTAATTCATCTTTTGGCTAAAGCAAAATCAAGCAAGGATATTTCATCAAACTTTTCAAAAGAGGCAAGAACTAGGGTTTTTCATAGAGACTTCATTGTAGCATTTTGACAGTTGATTTTTGACCACCAATTTTATTCTAATTAGGTACGTAGGCTGTCAACAAGGGCTCTTTTCATCCTTCTGCCCCAAAACCCTTTTTTAAATAAGATTTTGAAGATGTAGAAACGTGCTAATGTTCTTATTAAATTCTATACACTATGATTTCTTAAAGTAATGATTTATTTGAATTTTTTGAGTTAAAATTATGAAGTTTTATTAATTATTATTTAATTATGAAATTCCTTATGAGTTAGCATATTTTTATAATTGAAGTAAATAAAGGAAATAAGCTTTGAGGTAAGCATTGATGATTGTTTTCAAGATTTATTCTTAATACTTGAATTGGGCATTAAAGTGTCATAATTACTTGAATTACTAAATTATTTGAAGTATGAACTTAAAGCATGTCTAAATTGATTATTTTAGCTAATTGAGATTAATTGAGGAAGATAATGGTCTTAGTGCTTAATTGATGAGCTTTGGAGTGAGAAGCTAATGGATAGTCCAGTATGAAAATATTTGCCTATTTTAGTTAAATTGAAAAGTGTAGCTCCGGGAGTCTAGGAGGCCTAGTGCTTTAATAGAGAATGTACATTAGTTGAGAAGATTGAAAAAGAAAGCTAAGGAAAATAATTATATTTTATGGGAGGAGTATTAGCACCGAGGGTGGGAAGAAGTCCTGGGTAAAGGCCCTTATAGCCTAGCCTATGTAGACTAAAGTAGGTATTATTATTATTTTGGCCTAGTAAGTGTGCCTGTAATCTAGTTGGATCCTTTATAGGGAGTGTCCTTTCCCTATTACAAGGTTAAGAGCCCTACTACAGACTAGTATGTCGACTTTATCGCTTTATGCCTTGAGGAATCTTAGTTTTAGAAACTCCCAAAGAAAATCTAAAATTGAATGTTTTAAAGTATGAGAGTAAAAACTTATTTTTAAATAAGTCTTTATAGTTTATTAAAAACTAATGAGTTAAGCTAATGTGCCTGAGTTTACTTGAGATATGAGCTATTGAAATGTTTTCATTATAAAATGCAAAATTGCTTATTTGAGTTATGGTTGAAGATGAGATTCAATTTCATGCATTGCATAGTTCTTATCATTATACTATATAGACTTTTTTATAACGACTCACATACTCATTGCATGATTTTTTTGCTGATTCTACTCTTGCTGCATGTGTTAACCCCCATCCAAATATTTCCAACCATCCAGATGTTCAAGCTTGACACTACTTGCATTCTTAGAAGACTAGAATATTGGTGATTCCTCACTAGATTTGAAGTCAAGCTATGGAGTTATTTATTTTTCTCGATCTGTAAATTTATATTTATTTAGCTATTATCACATTTGTTAAAGACTAGCTAGTAAACTTTTGTGCTAACAATCCGTTATTTAACTAGTAGAGCCTTTTAGATTGAGATGTATTGGTTTTGAGATTGGAGTTATCTTTTCTTTTATTTATACTATTTATTGATTATTTTGTGGAGCCCATTACACTTATATTATTAATTTTATTTCTTCCATTGAGTGATATGAGTAGATTTATGCATGATCCAAGTAGTTCTTTGGAGGTTGCTAGGGTAACTTATTTTCTATGGATCTCGGTCCCACATTGGGGTTGAGATCAGGGCATTATAGAAAATATAGGGATTCATGAGGGACTTACATGTAAGCATGAAAATTGAGGGAGTAATTAAAGAAAAAATGGACATATCTACCATATGTTGCATCAGTACTATGAGGGAGAAGGTTTAGGTGTCTCTGTATCATATATGCTTACGCATCTAATGAAACTCCCTCAACTGATTGGTTCCTCCATCAAAATTTAACAAAGGAAATTTTCTTATTTTTGATCCTGAGGATCTTAATTTTGAGGATTTTAACTAGTACCTTCTCATAGGTCAAAATGTCCTTCTGTCACTACCCAAAACTCATATAGCTTTTAGACTATGTGCAATGACCTGTTTGTTCATATACTATTTTTTTCATTTTACTGTGTCTATGTCATCTAGTAGTTTCTCTAAGTCATTTATTACTTACTGGGACCGGTAGTTTTGTACCCTGGCAGCTTGTTTGGTCGTTATCTTAGTTTTCTTGTTTTGAAGTGTATGATTTAAAATGATGGAACCTGAGAGTCAAATCCTAGTAAACACACTCGAAATCAAATTCCAACAGTTTTGTAAGCTCTGGAATCTCGACTTTGATCTAGGTGGACCTGATGTTTGCGTCCCTGTATTTTCGTTTTGAGTTTACGCTGTTTTGTGGAAATTCAACTCAGTCTAAACTCATTTTGGAGCTCGAGTGGTCTTTTTGTGATCGAATCGGTGGATCAGGTTTATCATAATTCCATAAGCTCTATAATGATGATGTTGGTCTCTTTGAGTTATTAGTTTGCTTCCTAGTGTATCCAAGCTCATTTTGGGTTCGCTTGTGGAAGTTTGGAAATTTCCTCTTTCGACTTGGTTTGGCCTTGGGGTTATGTTAACATAAACAATCTTGGTTGGTTGTTTCATAGATTCCATTGAGTCCATAATGTGTTTTTCACCAAAAATGTATTTTTGGTTTTCTAGAATTTGACTTGAAATACTCATTTTAGATCCCCTGAATAGTTCATGTTTTGTTGCTGGTCGCCCTAGTGACCCTTGAGCCACGCCACTAATTGAAAGGGGTCATGTCCCTCATTTCAATACATGTTCTTTTCTGTTAAAAAACTCCATAGCTGCACCTTAGATCTTGGTTTCTATTATTATGTGCTGGGATACGTGGTGGAGGGTTGTGGGTGAGATGGTGTAATTTTGTGGTGCAAGTTTTCCTCGACTTTTTTGCGTTCTTTCTATCTCTTTTAGCATTATGAAAAAAGGTTGATTTTTTTACTTTTAAACATGATTTCTCCATCGTTCCTTCATAATTTTATAATTAATTTTGGATCATGCAAACCCTAGGCTGTGGGATTGTCTCTAATATTTTTAATTTATATTTTTTGAATACAGGGCCCACGGGCCTATTTTTGGGCCTGTTTTTTGACCTGATTCAACAATTGCAATATAGGTCTTATTCATTGTATTTTAATCCCTAAAATCATAATTTGATAGTTCGGGACACTTTTGGCTGCATTTGGAACTTTCAGCCTACGGTGCGCTCATTTCGAGGACTTTTTCTGGTGCTCATTAGGCTAGGTTAATTTACTTTAATTATAAATTGGGCTATTTTTTTCTCTTTTAATGAGGCTAGCAGTGTGGTCTGGGTTTTAGGTTGATCTCTGTATTCCACTTGACTTGTGATTATTTTATCAATTTATAGGGGATCGTGAAGGGGCATAATGGGTGAAGGGTTTATTTTCAGGTCCTGGCCTCACTGCATGGGGCTACAGACCTTAGGTACTATCCAAGTTATTACACGACGAGTATTATGTGATAAGCTCTTCTCTTGTGTCCTTTTGCCAATCTTAGACTTTGGTTCCTTCTAGTGCTGTTATAATTAGCATTGTTGTTGCTATGCTATGATTGGGAATTTTTGTATTGTTGGATTTGGGTGGTGCGACTGGTGTTGATAGGCTTAGACCGTCATTCGATTTAGGGACATGGTCCTCTAGGGCACAAACTCTGAGTATGGTAAAATGAGTCACAAATCTCCGATATGGGTACTAATTAGGTACATACCCTGTACTGGAGTTTAAGGTACGTTCATCTGAGGTACGGACCCTAATTATGATAGATATGGCACTGATGAGGTATAGAATCCCGAGATTGGGATTAGTGGGGTACTTTCCCTGCACTCGAGTTTGAGGCATAGTCTTTTGAGGCACGATCCCCGAGTATGGAGGATATGGGCCATAGACCCCTGAGTATGGAAATGATGAGGGATAGACTCTTGATATAGGTTCTTATGGGGTGCGTACCCTATACTCAATTTTGAGGAATCAACCCTGAGTATGATATATGTGAGAAAGTAACCCTAATATTTTACAAGGATAGGGCTTAGACCCTAGACTTAAATGGAGGCATGGTCCTATAGGGGGCGGACCCTAAGATTTGTACTGGTAGGGGAATAATTCCAATATTGAGACTTAGAGGAAGGCCTATGGTATGAAAAGACCTTATTCATATTTATTTTCCTACACCCCCGTGTACTACTTTGTATTATTTGTACCCACCGATCTTAAGGGGGAGTCACAATGGGTTTTATTGTGCCGGCGGGATGGGGCACCAAGCAAGTTTTATGCATTTACTTTCTATCCTAAACATAGCTGTACTTTAGAGTTTGGTACTTTATTCAAGGTTTATATATATAGGAATATTTACAATTGAGTCTTTGCTTAGCTAGAGCACAAGTACGTTCCCTTTCTTCGATTTTAATTTTTTGGATAGGGGTTACTACCATACGCCTCTACCAAGTAGTTCCCTGTAGACCTTTACTTACAATTTGTTGATTATTTCGCACTCCTTCATCTTTTCCTTTCTAGAATATCTTTTGTTACTCAAAAAGTTCGAGTTCAGAATTCAACTGCAATGGAAATTTCTGCATGTGTGATAGCAATTTTTCAATGTAATCTCTGATAAATCCCTTGAAACATTTTTCTCTACTATTGAACACATTCAACACGAAGAGGCAAGAAGGAATTACCTTATTGAACTAAAGAAATTAGTTATCAAACAAAAGGATGAAAAACCTGAGATTACCCCTTTTAATATGAAGCAAATTATGAATAGGTTTGACCAAAAGAAAGAAGAACCTTCTATTTCTGAATTAAAAGGAGAAATCAAATGTCTGAAGAAAGAAATTCAAGACATCAAATCAAGACTTCACAAAATTGAAGTAGACTCTCTCGCAGAAGAAATCATGAGAGAAGCAAACAATGAGAAAACCTCTATATCAAAAGGTAAAGGTATAATCTTAGACAAATCTGAAGCGGGATCGGATTCAGGTG